>VDFB02034036.1:0-16305 GCA_007258455.2 Sequoia sempervirens | reverse complement strand
GCCACATAATCTGAAATTTAAAAGTTTGCTTCTTAGAACCACTAGCCAAGCGAGCAGAGAACATGATCGGCCAATGATCAGATCCTCGCCAATCCAAAATTTCAGAGCTTGTTAGCCACTTGTCACTAACCCAAAAACTGGATACCAAGAACCTGTCCAATCTTTCAGAAATAGCTTCTTCTCCAAGCCTCCTATTATTCCACGTGAACATGCCATTTAAAGGTTTGATATCCACAAGCCGAAGTCGGGCCATGTTCTCCCTCAGAAGCACAGAGGATGCATCCAGACGAGGCACACCCCCCCTTTTCTCCTCAAGAGAGACAATAGCATTGAAATCCCCTGACATGATCCAAGGTAAAAAGGGATCCAAAGATCTCAAAAAGTTTATATGGGACCATAAAAGACTCTTACCAGGAAGATCCGATGGAGCATAGATATTGGACAACAAAACTCTTTCCCCAGTCTCCAAACTTACCGCGACAAGAGAGATGGAGAATCTACTAGAAAACCACCAAATAGGAGAGATTCGTCGAGGATCCCAGAAGCAGGCAAGACCTCTAGAGCTCCCCATCGCCCCAACACATTGACATAAACCTCTATTCCAAATTTTGGAAGCACTCTGCATCATACTATCAACAGAAAGCTTCGTCTCTTGGAGAAAAACCAAATCCGGAGAATGAGCACGAACCAAATCTCGAATAGCCTTTTGTCTAGGGATGCTATTCATACCCCTCACATTCCAAGAAAGCACAATCATCTCGAAGGTTGGGAGAAGTGAGCGTCTAAAGTCTTCACCGACCCAGATTCAACCAACGTCTCACCAGCCAACTTAACTTTCTCTTGATCTTTCTTCCTACCCACCCTTTGGGTCTTATCAGGAGTACCCTTTTTCAGGGGCTTTTGATGCACACCCAAAAGAAGTGAAGCAGAAACTTTACTCTTTGCAGAACTTCCAGAACCTGACCCTCCAGCTGAGCCCACTCCTACCTCATCAGAGACCAAAGAGGTACCAGTGCCAGCACACGGATCCCCAAGCCCCACCTCAGGGGAGAGAAAAGAAGAATCTTTTGCATCCCCTCGAGACAACAATGGGTCAGAGGTTAAAGACATAAGAGCCATAGGCTCCGGATTTTGAGAGGTAGTTGGGTTAGCTTCCACATGCATGTCAGGAGAGACCCCCTCCTCATGAATTAAGTCATTCAGTGCATCAAACCTGTTGAAAACCCCTTCCTCCTGGCGGTCCTGGAAAGTCCTCTTCATCCCCCGACCTTTATTTCGTGTCTTAACCGGAACAAACCCATCTTTATCTGGAGTCCCTCCCTGCATGGGACCTTTTTCCTTCTCAGGTCCTGTGTTTGGAGCAGTCTTCCCATTCCCTGATTTTCCCACACCCGAAGCACGTGGACACCTCCTGAGGAGATGACCATACTCCCGACATAAACGGCATCTGAACGGCAAGGTTTCATAATCCAGGGGCTGTGTCCACGAACTAGAACCCACTGTCAAATCAATAGAGTCCGGCAAGGGCTGGCTCAAGTCGATCTCCACACAAACGCGGGCATAGGAAAAGATCTGCTTGTCCAAAGTTTGCTGAGAGGGGCCAATCGGCTTACCCAGCGCCATTGCAATAGATTGAAGAATATCACTCCTCCAGCATTCTAACGGAAGACGAGGCAGGCGAACCCACACCGGGACCTTCGTCGGCATCTCCTCTGCAGAAATGAAACCACATGCCAAGGTTTAATGAACAAACCGACTTGATTATAGAAATAAGGGCCGCCCTCAAAAGCCTTGTTTCTATCAGAGATGCATGAGAAATCCACCAAGAAGAAATTATTTGCAGCAAGCAGAATCTCAAAATCCCCCTCTGGATTCCAAGTCTTCTGAATCCAAGGTTCGAGGAAAGGTAAGGAAACCCTCATTCCCAGAAACTTACAAATTAAAACATGCTTACTGAAATAGTCAAGATCTTCTACCACCGCCTCCTTCTGAATAACAACCACTGGGCGTGCTTGGGCCCTCTCCAGACAACCATTCACCTTATGCACTTTAAAGCCATTAATCCTAGATAAGCCCCCATGAGAAGAAGCCCCAACACCGGCCTCCGACAAAATATCGTCTCCCTTCTCCTCCTCCACACCATCCATCATGTTAATGAAAACCACACCCAACCTCCAACAACAAGCTTCCACCTCCCAGCAGGACAAAACGCAGCAAGAACCAAGGCCTCCAAAAACCACCGTCGTCCAAAAAGAAAGAGTAAAACCCGTCCCAAAGGGCTCCCACGCAAATAAAGGCAAGGGAGAAACCCCACACCAAACCCCAACAGGGAGCAAAGGCGCCAGCAACCAGAATGAAGAAAAAACGGACAGAAAAATGAGCAGAAAACTCCCCCTGCACACAACAAACGCCCCTCCACCCAAGCAGAAGACCAGCCAACGCCGATCCACTAGGAAAAAGCGGCATGCACCAACGGATCTGAGCATGCAAGCCGGCCCTCACAGGCCACGGGCGCACAGAAAGCAGTCGCGCGCCATCTCATTCCCCCACTTGTTTGTCAATACCCACGTATCACAAATTTCAATATAATAATTATTAATTATAATAATTATATATATTTAATTATTTTGTTAAAGAATAAAATATATAAAAATAATAAATAGTATAATTATATATTTATAATTCATTTTTTATTATATAAAATATAAATTATATATTTATTATGATAATATATACTAGATTTCATAATGTTAAAACCTAAATGTACTCATTATTAGGATCTTGGCCATAATTTTCATTTTGTAGTGTATGAAAATGTACCCCTTTCTAGGAGAAAGTACAATTTCACACTTATTTGGAACCATTTTGGTGAAATTTTAATTAATGAATTTTAAACTCCTATTAATAGGCCCCTAATACCCTTTATCATGCATCCCAAGGCTTATTTAAATTAATTTTATTTAATTCTTGACACCACAACCCACATTGAACAAAGGCTAGGGATTAAATTAATGCCCCAACATTCTAGGAGTCCAATTAATTTAGGTTAGGACCCATTCGCAATAGGGAAAATGGGTCCTCACTAAGTGCCATAAACTCATTTTTTATATGTTTTGGGTGGCATTTCAATGTTTCTAATTCAAATTTCACATGTTGGCTTTCAGGATCTGATAATTGGAAAATTAGTAAGGAAGCCTATAAACCTACTTGTTTTACATTCATTTTTCACTAGAGCAAGACAAGAAGCAAGAAAAGAGTTTCACATTGAGATCACAAGAATTTGCATTCAAGAGAAAGGAGCAAGAAAAAGTGAAGACTTGGAGTAGCATTTTATTGTTTTTGTGGGTCTTCAAGCTCATTTTGTCATCAAAGATCAAGCATTATTGAAGAATTGATGATAGATGGCTATGGAGAATCATGATGGATTCTAGGTTTTGGGAGAAGCATTATGAGAATCAACCTAACCTAATGAATTGTTTCCTAAGTGATTCCATCTTCTATGATCATTCTATTCTTAGCCTAAAGAGGGGTATAATCTATTTCATGACTTATTAAGGGGATTTGAGGTCTCCTAAAGTAGGTCTTCATCATTTTTCATGTTCATTTAGGATCCTATTCTAACACACTTGATTATGGTTTCTTGGCATTATTTGAAATCTAAATCTTAGACACACTTAAGGTTAGGATTGCACATACATTTTATGTTTCAAATTTCTATTTTTCATCAAGGTTTAATTACCAAACTTGGGGTTTGACTGAGGAAAACACCTATCTACAAACAAACATCAATTTTTTTTTTATAGATCATTTTTGATAGATCTGGATCGAGGAGCAGATATATAAAGTTACAGGAAGGGATTACAAGTCTTAGGCTTCAATATTAGATTCAATTTTTTTAGAAAATCCTACCAAGACCCATTCACCCTAGGGAAAATGAGTCATTGTTAGGGTTAAAAAAACAACTTTTGATAGGTGCACAACATTTACTACCTTTAGATTCTCCAGAAAGTTTGTTGGTTCCTTCTGTTTTATGTTAAATCTATTAGATCCACTTTGTAGAAGTCAATTTGGAGGTTTTTTTCTATTTTAAATCTTTCTCCCCAAAGTGTTATTTGACCTAGACCCCTATCCTAGGAAAAAAGGAAGATATGAAGATTCACATCTTGGGTTGACTCACCTAAGGTTGTTGGTTAATCCTTGGTGTTGATCCCATTTCCTAATGATTTGAGGGAAGATAAGACCCCTTTTCCCTCTTTGGATCCACTTTTCCATTTTGGGACACACGTATTTTCTTTCATTTAATTTTGGTGAACCTGACCTTGTAGATCAAACTTTTGAAAATCGAAGTCCTTTAAACCCTAGATCTTAGTTTTGCAATAAATTACATTAGGTTTGGATTAGTTGCATTAAATTTAGGGTTCTTTAATCTTGAATTAGTGAACATTGCATTTAGGATTAAATTTGCATGTTTTCATTACTTAAAGTCACCAAAAATCAGAAAAATTGCATTACATTTGAATTTATTTTGCATAATATTAAAATTGAAATCATCATTCAATCATTTAGATTCATATTGCACATTAAAATTAGTCACATTTTTCATTATTGAAACTTAGTCAAACTTTCATTTAGAGCCCTAAAATATGGAAAATCTGTCACAAATCAGCAACAAAAAACACACAAAATCAACTCAAAAGTACAAAACTAAAATTAAAAAAACCCTAATCTAGGACCCATTTTGTTGCAAGTATGAATGAGTGTGGTGGTGTTGTCATTGATTTCAACACAGTATAGGTTGTTGTAGAGAAAGTTAACAACTGATTGCAGGTTGTGAATGTATAGTTGAGATACAATAGAGATGATGTTAGTACATGGAGCTATCCTTATGGTGTTGCAGGTGTGCTGATATGATGAGTTATCAAGTGCTTTTGAGAAATAGGGCAGACTGAATAGTGCATGTGTTCAGAATGTGCTCCACATTTCTTCTATATTGATCCTATGCTTGTGCAGATCTAAAGTGTTATTTATGGGCATCTATTGGTGATATATCCTAGTTTTTAGTTTTTGGTTTGATGGAGAGTGAATGTTGTGTTCACCATTGTGTGAACTGGCTTGGTAGAGTTGTTTGTTTGTGGACTAGGAGAAATGTTTCAACTCTGCATTCCTCCATTGGTTTGTTTCTGATCTTGTAGATACAGATGAAAGCTTCTAATGATGTTATCTATGTTCTGGAAAAGGTGTTCATGTTTTGGTGCTCCGAAAGATGAGTTTTAGAGTTGTGTGTATTTGTCCAATCTAGATGGAATGACGATAAGTATTTTGTGTATGAAGTATTCTGCATTTTTTGTGGATGAATTTGAAGGTATCTGACATGTGTTCTTGTGCATGGTGAAGCATGTTATGTGGTCCACGTGTTATCTTCTCTTTGTAGAAGAGTGTACTTCAAAGTTCATTTGTGTTTTCATTAGGTTTGGATGACTTGGTGTCTACACTTCATGCAAAGGATAAGTATCAATTAAGGAGGCATGTGACTATTCTGAGACATTTTTTTGGGCTTGGTTAAGTGTTGGTTTAGTCTACTCTCATTCTCTTCCACCGCATAAATGTTGAGTTGCTGACCTAATTTGAATTTGTAAATTGAAGTGTGTGTAGCCGAACTTGGAGAAAGTTTCTAAGGTTGAAGATGGTATAAATACAAGTTGAGATGTTATGACTTGATGAATCAAGAATTCCACAAGTGTAAGAAGAAGAGTGTGTGAAAGTGAATTGAGGTAGTAGTACTTTAATGTGTCAAATTCCTAAAAGTAGTGAGCTGATGTTGTCTACAATCTTTTGATGAAGGTTGTGGATGTGTGTAACTTGTAGTGGTGGAATTTTCTATTATCTTTTGCAAGCCTTGTATCCAGATAGTGAGTCCTTGGGCAGTGAGCCTTTTGGCAGTGAGCTACTTTATAATAAGTTTTGGAATTACTTTATATTGTGAGTTAATCTTCACCGTGGCTTTTCCCTTATTGGGTTTTCCACATAAATCTAGTCTCTCTTGCGTTGATATTGCTTTATGTTATTTTTATTTCATGTTCATACTTAATAATAGAATAAAGTGGATGTGAAGTTGATAAGTGAACTTGGGATCTATGCTTGAATTTGGTGACAACTGATTCACCCTCCCTCTCAGTTGTCTTGCACCATTCAACAATTGGTATTAGAGCTTTGGTTCCTCAGAGAAGAGCTTAACCGCTTGAGGTAGAACTGATGGTGCGGAAATTTTCAATCCCTATGTTTAATGGATCTGAATACAGTGATTGTAAAGTGTATATGAGAGGTTACATAATCTCTCTTGGTTACTGAACCATAGATTTTTTGTTCCTATGGACTTCTCTAGCTCTTCTAGGGTTTTTCACCTAAAAGGAGAGAGATAGGGCCCAAAAATGCTAAGGGTTCATTCAAATAATGTTATGTGTGATGTTTTCTAAGCTAAATTAAATGAACTAAGTGCAAGTAAGTGATTTATATGAATGATTATGAATGCAAAACTAAAGATTTAAGCTATGCTAGAAAACACATTGTGAAATACAAAATCACCTACAAATGAATGGAAAACTGCAACAGAAATGAATCAGACTAAAAGTGTGAACCTAGAACCTTGATGAAGACTGGAAATTACATTTGAAATGTTTTTGATGTTGTTTTTCAGGACTAGAGAGACTAATTCACCATTCTGGGTGAATTAGTCCCAGTTATGTCAAACTGAGTCGGAACCCGTTTTTGACAAAAGGGTACCCAAAAATGCAGAAAACTCAAAATTGACTCTGGAGTGGGACTCATTCGCCACCCATACTAAATGATTCTACTTTTTAATTTCTATATTTTTAAAAGTGGATTTTGGAGCTTCCGATCTGCACTTTAACTTCCTACAGGTGTCCACTTCTGAAACTCTAATTTATAGGTCTGAAAATGATTTTTTATTGATATTTTGACTTGTTGAATGAGGAGAAGACTTGAGCAGCCTTGTAACTTTATCTCCAATGATTTCCAAGCTTCCAAGGGACCTAAATCTACAAACACACAAGAAGAGAAGAAGAAATGATGAATGTTAGGGCATAGGGGTTTGCCTTGGTCAAATCTCGTTTAGGTAATTAAACCAAAATGATGAAAGAATAGAATGAAACATGCAATAATGGAATATATTACCTTTCCATGATGTTGATATTTTATATCTGCAGCAATGGAGGAAGATTCAACCCTTGAATGTCTTTAGGAGCTTTCTTGATATCTTGTAATGATAAAACCCTCAGTTGATTGACTTGAGATGAAAGATTGGTGGATAAATAATGAAGAATGGATGTGCATTAAGTTAATGGGTGAATGGATGAATGAGAGATGTAAAATTAGGAGAAAAACAATTTTTTATACACACTTGTGCCTTACTAACCCGTTAATACCTCATCACAGGCTGACATGAATGAATATTAAACTCAAATTTCACTTTTTTCCTGCTCAAAGGTCAAAATTGGTCCAAATGGGACTCATTCAACATAGATGGTAAATGGGTCCCACCTAGATGGGATTGATTCTCCATGCATGGCGAATGGGTCCCATGTGGGCCAATTTGATAGCTTAGATGCCAAGAAATAAGGAAATATAGTCTAAAATGCAACCTTGTCAGGTATTTGATCAATTTAAGCCTCAAGATGCAAAATATGGGTTAATATGGGACTATTAGTGATGATTTGAATGTCAAATAGGCCTTGGGACACAAAGTTCAATGTGAACATGTGATTAAATACACTTTACAACATTAAAATGAGGTCCACTTAGCCTAAGAAAGTGCAAGAAACATTACAACACCAGTTTAACATTAAGTTTAATTCAAAAACTTTCTAGATTGATTTGATGATGTTATTAAACACATTTTACAATGTTGAATTAGGGAGAAATGGGTCCATTAATTCTAGAAAAGCATGAACATCCTTTACAAGATTTTACAACACCTTTACAAGACATTGTTAAAAGCATGTTATTCAATTTGCAAGGGTCCAAGACCTAGTGTGGATGCATAAATGCCTTGCAACACCTAAATCAAGGCCTTATTAAGTCCATTTTATCATGAAATAATCCCATGTCAAGCAAAGGGTACTTTTTTCTACGACACAGTTACAACACTTGGAAAGCTATTGATACAAAGTATGGGGTGATCCCACAATGTTGGTTTACAATTTTTGGCCAAACTAGACATTGAACTAATTTTTTCTAACTAAATATTCACTTTTGGGCACCTATAGTGGCTAAATCATGAGGAATTTGAAGATGATGCAAACTAGTGGTTCATGGCATTTTGTCTGTAGATTCTATATATATTTTTTTCAAAATTTTGTAATCAGATTGCACTTTTTTTCCATCTCCTTCAAAAACTAGTTTGTTTAGTAAACACCATTTTTAAGGAGTGACAGTCATCGTATAACACATAACTTGTTTTCCATGAAGGATAAAATTCTATTTTTTTCGAATTTAGATTTTTAACTACTATATCTAGTACTTCCAATTGGTTTCATGGTGTTTTATTAAATATTTTTTCCTTAATCAAGTTTTGAAGTCAAACCAATTACAATTCAGACATAGGCGGGCTATATAACACAACTTTTTTCGTATGTATCGAAATTCAATTTTTGTGTTTTTTTTGGATCAAGGACTTCAATATCTAGTGCACTCATACTTTTCAAAAAAATAAATTGATATTCTATTTTCCACATGTGCAGAACATAGAACTTGATTTTCAGCGAAAAACCTACATTCATAAGAAACGAAAAAATAAATATAATAATTAAATTAAATTTATTTAAAATTATACTTTTTGGGAAGCTTATAATAAGGAATACATAATTACAAAAAATAAATTTTAAATGAATTTATTTGATCCCCCAAAAGGTAAATCAAAAGTGGTTTTTTATCAGCATTTTGATAGGTGTAAAGGAGACTCTGTTATAGGTATGGTTTAAAACTAGCAGGGTTCTATCGAAGGGGGTTTGATCTAAGGTAGTTTGATCAAACCTTCTTCAATTGAAATGCTTTAAATGGAACATTTTAAGGATTAAATCATTATATTTTCTAAAAATATGTGATTTCAACAAAAAATAGAATCTCCAAGAAATTGTAAACCAACTTTGTTGGATGACCCTATGTTGCACCAACAAGTGGTCCTTCTTCTGCAAATGATATTTCTACCCATGAGGAAAATGAAAAAGCAAGGTATGCAATCTATAGTACTTTATCTAAGACTGAGCAAAAAAAATTTATTTCATTGGACACTGCTTATGAGGTTTGGAAAAATTTGGAAGATATCTATGAAGGAAATGATAGAGGGGTGACTTCAGAATAGTGGTTTACAATTTATATGAGGAAGGAAATTTCATTTTTTTCCTTTTCCTCAAACTCAAGGGGTTTGGTCGAACCATATGGTTTGACCGAACCTCATTAAGGGTTTGGTCAAACACCCATGTTCGGTCGAACCATTGGTTCGACTGAACCCTAAACCCTAAATTAAAAAAAATCATATTTAAATGGGTTTGGTCGAACCTAGGTTCAACCGAACCCCCTTACATATGACAAAAAAACAAAAAAACTCTCATTTCGATTGTCACTTTCTAAAATTACCAGTTGCTTTCCCTGCGTGCGGCGAACTGAGACCATGACGGCGAGTGAACTGATTTCTTCTTTCCGGCGAACACAACTTCAACTTGGTCTCTCCAAACTTCATCAACCGGACTTCCATAACGAGCACCAGGTATTTGAAATTGAAATTTTTTAGAGTTTAAAATGCATTGATATGTTAAATTTTGAAACCCTAGATGCAATTTTTTTCAAATTTGTTGAATTCAAATTGGATTTGTTTGGAAGTTTTTAAAGTGTTTTCAAATTTTTTGAATTCAAATTGGATTTACTTCCCCATTTTGCATACATTTTTATGTTCTATGTGTAAATGAAATATGCCTTCCCATTTCAACAATCAAAGCTATGGATAGCTTGCTCCTAAATGGAAAGACCAAGTGAAACATATATAAGAACTTAATAACATATGGAAACAAACAATATAAAGTTATGAAGTTCAAATAGAACCACAAATTGTATCATTTGTAACATTAAAAATGTCCATATTAACCTATCAAGAGATAACTATGCAAAATAGATTTAATTTTAGTTACAAGAAAAATGTATAAATTATAAATTTATAACATAATTATGTACATGGGAAAATTCTCTTGGAAGAAAAATCCCACAACCAAAAACATGAACCAATTATATTATTTGATAATAATATCATTTACAATAAAATATTCATGTGCATACCCTTATAGTAGTATCATCAACATGTGATTCATATGGAGTAATTTCTAGTAGCATGATGATACCTATAAAATCATTATGCTTTCTCCATCTCAAACACCCATAAATAGGAAAAATTTAAACCATAAACCAAGTGTGGTTTACCAAAGCCATGAGCCAAAATAATGACCTAAAAATGGCACCAAATTTGGCACAAATTCCAACACCATATTCCTTGACTTGGTTTATAGGATGTATTTAACAAATGCTTTACATCTTGTCAAAAAAATTCAAATCCTCCTCCTCATAATCGACACTCCATTTTTGACATATTCAAACCCATTATTTAAGATGATCTTGATGATTTTTATAATTCTAATCAATATTCTAGTGTAACCCCCCTTTTTATTCTCTTATGTGTCATATAACATTTCATAACTAATTCCCATCTTACAATTTCATACAATTCTCTTACAACTTCTTAAATATATAAAAGGGACAACCCTAGTTCAATTAGGATTATTTAATTATTATCACCTACATCCATTCATTACATATTATTTTTTAGTTGCACACACTATAAGGAAATATGCATTGTCTAAGCAATTGGGGTATATTGCATGTTTGAGAGTGTTTTCCTTGATCTTTTATCTAGTTAAATTAATATCCTTTAAAATCTTGTTTTATGGAGTTTTCATCTTAAGTCTAATATGGCTAGCAAATAAAATGACAATTGAATCATTTTTTTATATAATAGCTAATGACAACCATATAAAGAGCCACATTAAAGAAGATGAAAAATAATGATCAAGACTATGATTTAGATACATATGTTGCTAAACAATATATTTTTTTAAATTGATAATTACGTATTGATGCACCTCTCCACCCTAAATATCCTCACTCATTGGCTAGTAATTTATATAATGTATTAGGTGGCTATCCTTAGGGAATTAGTACTATTCATAATATTACCACTCTAATGGATTTTAATAATGTTGTACCCTCTATGCATCCATCTACCCTTCATCCTCTTATAATGATTCCTCCTATCATACTATAGTTACCACTTCCATGGGATCCACCACCCATGTCCTACCGCCTTTCTCTCCACTAGTATTTTTCTTATCTCCAATCCTTTTATATATGTTCACACCATTGCTACTACTAGCACTATCCTATATGTAGATATGTTCTTCATACCTTTCCTCCTTATCCTATGAAAATATAACCTTATAGTGTAACTTCTCCTTCCATTACCATGTCATTACCTTTCTAGACCTTCCCCTCTTTATACATTCTCCTTTTTATCCTACACTACTCCTACCACTAATATATCCCTATACCTTGGATATACTATTGAAGAAATTTAACTGACTTTCAATATCGCAAAAATTAGACCCATATTTTTAAACGTAAAATGTGTATAATAAAGCACAATCCATGCTTCCTAATTCAACTTCACTAATATCTATCGAATTAACTTAGGTTCATTACAATAAGATAATCATATAGCCATAATTAGTTGTCAAGATAATGGTAAAGTTTTCAATAGCCATATTTATCCTTCCACATGCCACCATTAGACATACACATAAGATTCATGAACATCCATACCTATGAGCATCCAAATACAAGAAATATAACTATATATATCATGCACATCATCAACATACACATAAAATATCACACCCATCATCAACACAACTAATAGTTCCCATATCATATTATCTATGTTCTCATGTACAAATGTGTCTTCAAATACATCAAAGCACTCATGAGTAAATCCACTCTGTAGAGCATACACACAACTAAAAAGGTTCCCCTAAGGTATTTGTCTCCTATATCTATCCTCTTAGCCTATCCTTCTCTATGGATATGTTCCACTCATATCTACCACCTTGAGGTGATCCATGTCTCAATCCTTGTCAAGGTCACTCCTCCTCTCTACCTATATCCTTTCTCAATGAGCTAGATCTATCACTGCTACTCCCCAAAACACCTACATTTAAATATTAAAAAAATGTTTAATAAATCATACAACATTGATTAAAACTAACTAAACAATGAAAGCATTTAATATTATAACACCTTATGAATTATATTGAATGTCCCCACCTTGAAATTTATAGCCATCAATGTCAATCACTTATTCATACTATAGCTTTGTTCTCCAAAACACCTACATTTATATAAAAGTGAATTTTTAAGAAAAATAATATTTAACCTACTTTTAACTCAACAATAATGGATGTATTTCTATCATAAACTCTTCGTACTCATAACAAATCATGGCCTAGGTAGAGTATAAAAAATGTTGTTTCCAACCTCATATGTAAATCTAGAGTTAGAGTGCCAAAATTGTTGAATTTCATCCTTTGTGCTATTAATTAGCTTCTTATCAACTCATGGAAGCCTACTGCTAAAAGCCCAAGTATGATTTTCAATAGGACTTTCTAATCATGATCTTATTGATAGTACTTTTGATAATGTTTTATGATTTAGGCTTAATTCAAGACAAGTTTACCTTAATAATTGAGCCTTTTTAATTTTTTAATTTCTTACTAATGATGTTATTACTCTATGAGCAACTCTTTTATCTTTTTCCTTACTAAATTATTTACAATAGAATTGAATGCATTAAAAAAAACTTTAACAACAATATTATTTCGATCAAACTTTTTGTTTACATGAATCTTTGAAATTTATTTAGTAAAGGTCTCATTTTGTACATGTCTTTAGTAATTGTATAAAAATTTGGAATTTTTTGGTTAATGTCTTATTGGAAAACCATTCATTGAAATTTTTTGAAGCCCACAACCGAATGGTTTGTGATGACCTCTTGCCTTCAAGAATTTCTATTATGCTCATCAATTTCAAACCATTTTGGGGTTCTTGAATGTTTTTAAATTTTAACAAACTCATTACAAAAAGATGGTTTTTGAATTTCTTTTTCTTCTTCACAAAGGTTCTCTCTTCTTATGTAATTTGGAGACACATTGAGTTTCATTGGTTCATGTGAGCTATCAATTTAATCATTGTTATCAACAAGTCGATTATTGAGTGCAATTTCAATGTCATAGGGTTCATATCCACATTAGTCAAGAAATTGTTGATGTATTTCTTCTTCTTCTTCTTCTATGATGCTACTCTTATCAATAGGTGTTCCATCAAATTTTACAATATTTTCACATTCATGTTCAACATTTTTATTTTCAATATTATTGTCACTTTCATTTTTTAAACATTTCATTATATTGAACATTAAAATATCCAATTTAAATGTCATTTAAGGGTAAATAAGGACCTTCATCTTCTTTCAATATATATTTATAACAAGTATATATATTTAAGGGTAAATATATATTTTTAACATATATAATATGTATGGTTGGATTAGTGAGATATTTATAACAAGTATGCAATGAAGTCAAACTTTATTAGATTTGATTCTTAATAAATTAGTTTTAACGAAATTCAATTTATAGCTTTATGCAATCTATAAGTTTAAATAGCTTGATGGTATCTAAACTTTATACATATAAAAATATGATAAATGTCTGATTATTTTTCTGTCCAATCTATAATTTTTTGATGTTCTTGGCTATATAATTGAAGTTCATTTCATATGTTAACAACTATTAGATTAAATATTTTTTATCCCCAATTATTTTCAAATAATTTTATACTAATCTTTGTATTTTTATTCTTTCTTTCATCGTTTCATTTAAAATTTGAACCATTTAAGAATGCTATGTTAAATAGATTATAGTTTTCTTCCAATTCTTTTTAAATTGTTAATGGTATGAAAATATTATTGATGAGTAGATGAATTATGACAAGTTCTATTTTAGATTTGTATTCCCTTTATCTAGATATATTATTTACCAAAGTCTCATTGCTCTTTTAGGTGTATCAGATATATATATATATATATATATATATATAACATGGAAAATGAAGATCATGTCTCCACCTGCTAGATTCTTTGTTTGGAAATACCACTAATGAGATTAAAAAATTGAGAGATTCATTAGCACGGGGTGCAAACCCGGGGATATATAGTGAAACATGCATGTTAATATTGCATAGTCTAGAAAAACTAAAAGATGAACTTGAGAGGACTAGTGCATATTCCTCAGATAGAGTGACCGCTATTCTTTCCTGCATGTGGGAAGAAGTACATGGTGACATTCCCCTTAAACAAATACAGATAGTGTCACCAAAGAAATGATAAAAGCCACTTGTTTTCCATTTTATCAAAATGTGCATAAGGTTAGAGGATACCAGGTCACTAGATGTGTCGATCATGCTATGGCCTCATTGATCTACCCACAATTTCTCATAGCACATGGTCTATACCCAAAAAATGACCAAATTCCATTCTATTTTGTTCAGTAGTTGTATGTTGAGGTCCATTTGGGCCTCAAAGTTAACTACTTGGACATTCCACCATATGTTGGTCAGGGGTGTGGTAGGATTGCTGATAGGCCCACCTATCCTCAAGCAGATAGACCACCCCAAATGTTTAGGGTATTGGTTGGTGAGAGAGCCTCCTCGCCACCCCATCTCTAGCCCCCATAGTAGATGAGGTTGTTGTTGCTTCCCAAAAGGAAGCAATTGACACTGTAGGTGACATTGCGGCTGCCACCACTAGGATATCTAATGATCATGTAGGGTCGAGATTTGATGTCCATTCCTCGGATCACTCTCAGCCGAGCACTAGTGTGCATCAGGATCCACCTACAGTTCATACGATAGCTACACATACTATGGGTTTTGCTGCTATGTTGATTGGTTCTAGTTCATCATCATCGATGCCATCTCACCTTCATAGTCCTCTACAGTCATCATTTATGGCACGACATGGGATAGATCCGATGGATACAAATGTTGATTCGTCGCTTGATCATTTGGTGGATAGGGTGGAGGCGACTGTTTCAGAGGACTTAGGTCATCTGATAGTAGATGATGTGCATGTATGTGTGCATGTGCATGTTTCAATTCTTTTTTCATTATTTTTTAATTTTTTTTTTAACTAGATATTCATGTAAGTTGATATATATGTGTATATATATTTTTATAGGTGGACATACCTCACATCACTCCTAGCCTTGGTCCAGATTGTGTGCATGATCGATGTGACTCTGTGGATGAATCTACTATCAGTGGACATGTGAGTTTTACATTTTTATATAATCACATGTGTATATGTACATGCAATATATTTATGTATGCATAGATCTATATTGATATTTAAAAATACAAGTTCATTTAAAAATAACTTTCATAAAATTTATTTTATATAAATTATATGTATTTAACACATCTTGTAGACAATTTTATTTGCAGGGCTCATCACATCCATCAGAGCAGGACCGTTCTCATGTAGATGGCCATTTGTCTAGGAGTAGACATTCATATTAGGCCATGCACTCTAGATTTATGATCTTGACCACATGTATTTGATTATATGATGATCTTTAATAGTATTTTATATTTGATGATCGCTAACTTACATTTGCTTATTTGTTGATCTTTAGTATTTGACATTTGATGATCTTTAATTTACATTTTGCTTTTATGATATGTACATATATTTTCTTATATGATATATACATACATTTTCCTCTTTGCTTATAATATGTGTTATGTTTATATGTATTGAATCCATTTACATGTATGTACATGTGTTTTCTTATGGTTTAAACATGTTTACACATAATATATGTATGCATTTTCTTTAAATATTCAATATAAATACATGTTTTCTTATTTTATGATCTCTTACAACTTACATTTCCTTATATTCAATATACATTTGATCTCTAGTAGAATTTTAGGGAAATCAATGCCACTTTATAATTAAGTTCATTCATGTTGATCACAATAAATAGTTTTTTTTAAATGACTTAAGCAACATGAACCATTGAGTTGAGAACAAGATATAATCTTTTTGACAAGTAACTAGAAATTCAATTCAAA
>VDFB02034035.1:0-23604 GCA_007258455.2 Sequoia sempervirens | reverse complement strand
GTTGTTCCAGATCCAGCGCAGCACACTGCACGCTACGTCAGCCAGGCTCCACAGCCACCAGGGCCATCTCAGTCTCTAGGGACATGCACTAGGGGATTCAATGATTACCGGCGGACGCCGTCTCCATACGGCGGTTATCAGAGGACACCCACCCATGAGTACCATGGGACTCCAACACATAGAGGGCTAGAACCCGATTCTCCGCAGAGGTCAGATGTGGGCAGCTCTCAGTAGAGCAGGTAGATGCAAGACATTGGTTATTTTTGGCAGATATAGGATGGATGGGTTCTGTATGTCGCCAGAGGGTAGAGGTGTTCCACTTCTCTGGATTGTATATTTTATTAGGCGATGTATGATGGACTTGTGACAGATATTATATTATTTTGTATGGGACAGTTCTTATTGACACCATGTAGTATGTTTCCTTTTATGATGGGTGATTATATGTATGCGTATATGGTATTTTATGTTTATGCGGATGGATGTATTGGTTTATTTATGTGCATGTGTTGATGCATTTATGCTCGTGTTTAGGATATGAGATGTTCATATGGATGATTAAAATATGAATAATTGTGTATGAATAATGGTGCTTATGTTTATGTACTCATGGGATCTATGGCGATTTTTATATACATGAATACCTAGTTGACTTATTTGTCATGTATGTATATGTGTATGATGGATTTTGTATGAACCTTTTATATATGCAGGATGTGAGGTATTATGCGTCTAACACTTTGTGATGCAGGTGGCGAAGTATGTATGGACCTAACATGTGATGATGCAGGTGGCGAAGTATGTATGCAGGTGGTGATGGACCTAACACGTAATGCAAGCGACGATGGAGATATGGCATAGGATTTTTGTAATTTTAGAGGAAATAACATACGGCCATGAGTGCCAATAAGAACTGATGTGATGACGGGAGGTGGGTATGTAGTGATCTGTCAAAAATTATCAGTATCCTGAGAAGAAGGGCAAAGAATGGGGGAAAGTATTTGCACAACCAAAACCATAGGGTGGGTGTTAATGCAATGATTATGAAAAATGCAATCCTAATTCAGTTTATCATCTTTGGAGCACTGGTTTTCGCTATAGCATAAGACACGATACACCAAGGTATAGAGGACCGAGGTAGATTAGTGTCTAATGCATGAGAGAAACACGCCAGACACGAAGGTTATCCCAATACCCCAAAGTCTCAAAGGGAGACTTTAGTCGGGTCTGGTATTGAGATAACCACAAGCACGAAAGGATAGCCCAACATAACACAAGACCTCCAGGATCTTGGTGGGTACTATGTGGGACAACCAAAAGACACAATCAAGATATGCCCCTATGTGGACTAATCAAAACACGCCATAATATGAGAGATTATGGTGGCCTTGACAAGTGATGATAGGGAGCTCAAATGATAAACAAAAACCAAAAGCATCAAAAGATCGCAATCAATTTCAAATGTCCATTGCCATAGGATCAAGGGGATGGATGGAAGTGATGAGGTCTGTTAGGAAGGATGCATCCTGCTGAGACCTATGATGGATACTACATGAAAAGATCGATATGATATAGGATATTCAAAATTGATTAGATTCATTGGTACAAGTGGGTTTTGTTTGTTAAGGACCAGCTGGATAAAGGCATAGCTTGATGATACAACACAAAGGAGACAAGCCACAACCTAAAGACCTAGGGGCTCAGGGGCCGATAAGAGATTGGCCTTGCCTACATGAAAGCGCAGAGCCCTCGTAGTTCAGGGAAAAAGACCATGGATAAAGCGGAAAGAAGACAATGGTGACCGATGATGAAGGACACAACAGGTGATAGACCAATGCCCCGGGGGAGGATCAAATGATCAACCTTGCCTACGTAGTGCCAGAGGCAACATAGTTCGACAAAGGAGGAAAATGACGTAGGAGGATGGAACCTAGATGGAGACCGACACGATGGATGATCCTATATGATGACACAGACCGACCGAAGGACATAAGATCAAAGTGGGATATAAGGAAGCTCAGGATGAGGGATAGGTGAGATGGGTCATCCAATGCTCAATCAACAAATACCAAACGGCCTAGGCTGAGGTGGGTGGGGGTGATAGTGCGAATGAAAGCACAAAATAACTAGGATGTCAGGTAGATAATGATTAAGCCCTCTATGGATGACGCCTATTACCAGGTTTTCACCATCCATACTTATCCAAGGGGCCACCCAGAGGTGGTTTTCACCATAGGATGGATTTATTTCTCTTGACTATTTTTGGAATTTTGATTTTGATTTTTTTGATTTTTTGATTTTTTTGAATTTTTTATTTATTTTGATTTTTTCAGATTTTTTAATTTTTTTGACTTTTTTTGAGAGGGTAGATCAAGCGGACTTAAGCGTGGAACCTTTTCAGATGGATAATATTGACAGGTTCGTCAAGGGGATCTCCTTCCAGAGTAGTCAAACTATAGGCTCCAAATCCATATTTGGTAGTTATGATATACGGCCCCAACCGGTTTGCCTCAAATTTGCCTTTCTTATCACAGTCTTGCTGAGTGCATTGATTTTCCTTGAGAACAAGTTCACCAACTTGGAATTGCCTAGGGCGGACCTTCTTACTGTAATGACGTTTGAGTCAATTTTGGTATACTTATAGGTGATCATAGGCTCGTATTATGTGTTCATCCAGTAACTCTAGCTGTGCAAGCCGTGTAATGTGAGCATCTTCTTCGCTGATGAGGTTCTTCAAAGAAATTATCAATGAGGGGAGCTCAACTTCGATTGGCAAGACGGCTTCAACACTGTATACTAAAGAGTATGGGGTGGCACCCGTTGGGGTATGGATGGATGTGCGGTATGCCCAAAGGGCAGGATGAATGTGAAGGTGCCAATCTCGTCCAGTGTTATTGACAACCTTTTTCAAGATGCGGATGAGGGTCTTGTTGGTTGCTTCCGCCTGACCATTACCCTGAGGATAATAAGGCGTCGACCAACGATGCTAAATATGGAAGGTATCGCAAAGGTGTTTCATGGCTTGATTTTTAAATGGCTTTCCGTTATCAGAAATGATGGTGGATGGGATACCATATCTGCAGAGAATATGTTAGAGGATGAATTTAGAAATCTGAGTGCCAGTGATTTGTGAGAGTGGCATTGCTTCCACCCATTTGGTGAAGTATTTAGTTGCGGTGATGATGAATGTATGACCGTCGGATGATGGTGGGTGAATCTTGCCAATCAAGTCGAAACCCCATTGAGAAAACGGCCAGGGTGCTAGGAGAGGCTGAAGATCTTGCACTGGAGCGTGGATCAAATCCGCATGCTGTTGGCAAGGGAGGCATTTCTTCACAAATTCGCAAGCATCATGTTCCAATGTAGGCCAATAGTATCCAACCCATAAGATTATTTTGGCTAGAGCCATACCATTTGAGTGAGCCCCACAAATACCACCATGTACTTTCGTTAGTACCGTTTGGGCCTCGGTCTCATTCAGACATCTCAGGAGGATTCCATCATACCCGCGACAATAAAGCGTATCACCAACAATGATGTATCAGGATGAATGATGGATAAAGGATTTACGTTGGTTGCGTGTAAGTTCTGGGGGTATGGTATTGTCACAGAGGTAAGTATATATGTCTTGGTACCACGAGGAGGCGGGACCTACAATATCGCACACCATGTCAGTGTCGGGAACATCATATGCAGGGATGAACAGTTGTTCGACAAGAAACTCACACTCTGTTCGATCTTTGGGCATGTCAATCAAAGAACCAATAGTGGCCATGGCATCTGTTGCTTTATTCTGCACCTGAGGGATTTGGTCAAACTGTATGGAGGTGAAATATTTCTTGAAATCGTCCACCATGTGTTTATAGGGTAATAGTTTGTCATCTTTTGTGAGGAATTCATCATTAACTTGTCTGATAACCAGCAAGGAATCCCCAAAGACTTTCAAATGTGTAATGTGCCACTGTTTTGCAATTCTAAGGCCAGTGAGGAGAGCTTCATATTCTGCCATATTGTTGGTACACGGAAACGCTATCCTGAACGACTTTGGGATGTAGTCACCTTGAGGAGTGACTAATAGAATTCCTGCCCCTGATCCATTATGAGTGTATGAGCCATCGAAATATAATGTCCAAGTCGGTGCTTCTGTCACTGTGTAGATTTCTTCATCCGGGAATTTAGTGTTTAAGGGGTAAGCATATGCCAATGAATTGCCCGGTATTGACCTTAATAGCATCCTTTATAGCTTTAAGCTCTACATACTTCGATGTCAAATTCGAGGAGCATGACCCATTTGGCCATGCGGCCAGTCAAAGTGGTTCTAGATAACAGATACTTCAAGGGATCAATTTTAGCGATTAACTTGACTGGGTGACTGAGCATGTAATGGCGGAGTTTCTATGTACTGAAGACCAGTGCTAGGCAAGCTTTTTCCATAGGGGAGTAATTTAACTCATAGCCAACTAGTGTTCGGCTGATGTAGTAGATTGCCCTTTCCTTGAGTGACTCATCATGCTGCGCCAATAATGCCCCTAGTGCAACTGAGGTAGCAGAGATATAAAGCAGGAGGGGTTTTCCTGGAATAGGTGGCATCAAAATTGGCGGATGAGCTAAATATTCTTTGATTTTATCAAAACCCATTTGACACTGCGGAGTCCATCGGAAGGTTGAATCTTTCTTCAAAAGATAGGTAAATGGTTGACATTTATCTGCGAGCTGGGCGATGAATCGACGGATGGACTACATCTTTCCCTGGAGGCTTCTTAACTGCTTTAGATTGCGTGGAGGCGGCATGTTCAGAATAGCCTTTACCTTGGCAGGATCAACTTCAATACCTCTGCGAGAGACTATGAAACCCAGCAATTTCCCTGACGTGACCCCAAAGACATAATTTTTTGGATTCAGCCACAACTTATAATGCTCTAACCGCTCAAATATCTTCTTCAGGATGGCCGGATGTTCTGCTCGTGTTTTGGACTTCCCTAATAGGTCATCAACATAGTCTTCCATGATGATATGGATGAGGTCATGGAAGATAACTGTCATGGCTCTCTGATATGTTGCCCCCATGTTTTTGAGACCGAAGGGCATAACATTGTAACAAAAGGTGCCCCAGGGAGTTGTGAAGGCAGTTTTGTGTTGGTCTTTAGGTGCAATTTGGATTTGGTTATAACCGGAGAAGCCATCCATAAGGGACAACATCTCATGCCCTACTATTAGGTCGACCAACATGTCAATATTAGGAAGAGGGAAATCATCTTTTGGGTAGGCTTTGTTGAGATCCCTGAAATACGTATAGACTTGAATATCTCCATTGGGTTTGGCAACTGGAACTATATTGGAGATCCATTCAGAGTAGTCAATTGGTCTGATAAAGCCCACATCCAGTAACTTCTCTAATTCCTTCTTAACCAACAATGCGACTTGCGGATGCATCTTACGGAGTTTCTGATTGACAGGTTTGGCATCTAGGTGAATGTCTAAGTGATGGACCACTAAAGCAGGGTCCAAGCTCAGCATGTCTGAGTATGACCAGGCAAAATTGATGATTCCTTCTCAGAGTAACTGCACAAAGATTGGATACTCTTGTTCGGAGAGTGACTTGGCTACATAGGTGATCTTCAGACTGTCAGCAGTTCCCAAATTAACTTCTTGTGTTTCTTCAATTAGGATGGATGATCTGGCAGATAGTTGAGTTCCCATAAGGGGAAGATGAACATCTCCATCTTCCGGTGCCTCTTCGAGGTTTTTGCCTTCAGATGCATCCTTTATTTTTAATTTTTCCAAGTCAGGAAGTGCCTCAAAAAGGTTTCCACTAGATGACCATTTTTTATTTTTCTTACTTTTATTTTTGCGACTGGAGTGTTCATCCTCCCGCAATCCCATAAGGTTGACATACGTGTCCGTAGAAATACTGGCAGGTGTGGTATTATGTAGGTCCCAATCAATGAGTTCAGGGTGACAAAGGGATAGGCTAATGGTGCAAACGGATAGGCATTCGAACATGGATGACAAATCAGTGTGATCGACATCATCGCATGCATGTATGATGGATTCCTCCTCGGGTATGTCTGGCAATGAGCCCTCATCCATGGTGATACTATTGGAAGTGTTAGGTGATGTTGGGCGGCTTTTTTGTTTGCTGTCATACCCAATTCCTACATTCTTTGGTAGCAGAGACGTATCAACGGGTCGTAACCGCCCTTGTTCTTGTTTTCCTAGGCCTCTGCCTTAGTATTTATGCTTTTCCACGAACTTTGTCGGCCAGGGGTACTTGTCTTGGAAGTATTCCTTGAGAGGAGTTTTCGGCTGAGGCTCTTCTCGGTAAACCCATTGGCTTATGTTTTCTTCTGGTGCGTCTGTCTTGATGCTTGGGGATACGAAAGTGGTGGTAGGGATATTTTTGCCATGGAAGGTGACAGTCTTGTCTTCCTTTGGGGTAGCATGGGAAGGTTGACCATACTCGTGTGGTGATGGTGGCATGGTCACTACATTAAGAGCAGTATGCATTTCGTACTCGCCACACCCTTTGTCAATGATCTAGACTTTTGTGACTGTAGGATCAGTGGAAGATGGAGCGGTTGTTATAGTGGATGGTGGGTTAACAGGTGATGACTGAGATGCCCCCATTTCAACCCCAGGGCAATAATGTAAATAGGGAAAAGATGCTTCTAAATCTTGACAATATTCAAATGGTTGGGGGTCGGCATAGATGGTGATCTCTTGTCCGTTGACTGGGAATTTGAGGCATTGATGGTAGGTGGAGGGAACGGCTTGCATAGCTTGGAGCCATGGACGGCCGAGGAGGAGGTTATATGGCAAGTCCAGATCAAGGACATGACAGGTGATGTACTGAACCACTGGTCCCACTTGGATAGGAAGATTGATGATCCCTTCTGAATTTCTTTCTGCATTATCATAAGCCTTGATTGTAATAATCTGGTTGCTTAAGTCTGCTTGAGTATACCCTACCTGTTTTATGAATTTCAAAGTACATAAATTAAGGGCAGAGCCATTATCTACCAGGACCCTTTTTATTTTATGCCGAGCAACTATGACTTCGATATGTAGGGGGCGGTTGTGATTGATGTCGATGTTGGGAATATCGTCTTGGCTAAAGTGGAGGTGATGAGACAAAGCCAAGTGTCCCATCAAAGCTTGGAAT
The DNA here is from genome assembly GCA_007258455.2 of Sequoia sempervirens. Classification (NCBI taxonomy): domain Eukaryota; kingdom Viridiplantae; phylum Streptophyta; class Pinopsida; order Cupressales; family Cupressaceae; genus Sequoia; species Sequoia sempervirens. The sequence continues at coordinate 16,442 of VDFB02034035.1, read as the reverse complement.
TGTGTGGGGTCGATGTCATTTGCGACATGGGTTTCCTGCAAGGCTCTATTGAGGATCTCTTGATGTATCGGGGAAGACTTAAGCAAATCCAGAATGGATATATGAGCGGGGGTCTTCCTTAGGTGATCAAGGATGTTGTACTGAGAGTTCACAGGAGTCAGTTGGGTGGGTGTAGAGGCTGCAGGGATGGTGATGCGGGCTCGTCGTGTAGTAACAACACATTGAGGGTCTTTAGCTTTAACGTGTATCATGGATACTCAGGGTTCCATTTGCTCAATGTAATGAATAACACCTTCATAATTTAAGGGCACATTCTTGTAATTCACATTATTGGTGCTGTTGTTTTGGGGATTACTATTGGAGGTGCTAGGTCCTTGACAATGGTTTGGGAAGGCGTTTTGATAGATTTGCAGTTGAGCATTGGACGACAAAGGTTGACTGGGGTCAACCTTGATATCTCCTCAATCAATGAGATCTTGGACATAATTTTTCAAACCCTGACACTTATTTAATGAGTGTCCCTTGATCTTATGGAAGTCACAATACTCGTTTTCCTTAAACCATGCTAGTTTAGGTTTTGACTCGTCGAATGGCTTGGTGATAGGGTATGCGATGGGGTAATTGATTTGTAACAATTTATTAAAAAAAACACTCAGGGGTTCACCCAATTGGGAGTATTGACGTTTGGTGTTCCCCCGATTATTTTGGTTTGACTGTTGAGGGGGATGAGGTGCCCCCTGTGGTACAGATATGGCATTGGGTATAGACTGCTATTACTTTTGGGATGCATTAGCTATTTGGACATGTTTGGTGTCCATCACTATGTCATTTACCGCATTCTTGTTCTTATTCCAGAACCGTGGTTTATCTCCAAATGACCTTTCTTTATCGTGACTGTGTATTTTGATGTGTCCTTTAGCAATAAGGGCACGTTCAAGGATAGGTCCTTTTTCCACTATTTCTACAAAAGTGGTGACACAATGTAGTCTAAAGTTGTGGGCCATGTCAGGATGAGAGTTTTCCATGAAAAGAGTGACCATGTCCTTTTCTTTCAAAGGGTTCTTCATTCGACTAAATTTGATCCCATAATAGTGGTTTTACAATTTTTGGCCATTTGGACCTTGAAATTATTATTGCAACTAAATCTTCACATCTAAGCACCTATAGCGGCTAAATAGTGAGGAATTTGAAAATGGTGCAAACTAGAGTCTCATCAATTTTTTTTTGTAGATTCTAAAAATATTTTTTTCAAATTTTTTGGAATCAAATTTCACTTCTTTTTCCATCTCCCACGAAAATTGATTTTTTTGAGAAAACAACATTTTTAAAAAGTAGCGCCTGCAGGTACTTGTATAACTTTTTTTCCATGTAGGATAAAATTATAATTATTTCAAATTTAGATATGTCCCTCCTGATATCTAGTGCTTCCACTTGGTTAGATATTTTTCCTCAATCAAGTTTCAAAGTCAAACGAATTATAATTCAGACATAGCGCGACTATATAACGCGTAACTTTTTTTGTATATGTCAAAATTTAATTAAATTATTTTTGTTAGATCATGGACTTCAATATCTGGTGCACTCATATTTTTTCAATTTTTTTTTTAATAATATTCTATTTTTCCACATGCTTGAGAAGAACAAAGAAATTCATTTTAGATAAAGAGAAAAACCTATGTTTAATAAAACTTAAAACAAATACATAACAAAGAGCAAAACATATTAAAATTATATTCATTGGATGAAAGCTTGTTATGAGGAATACCATAATCATTTGAAATAAATTTTAAATGAATTCATTTGATCCCCCAAAATCTAAATCAAAAGTGATTTTTTATCAGCATTTTGATAGGTGTAAAGGAGATGCATTTATAGGTATGGTTTAAAACCAACGAGGTTATATCCAAGGGGGTTTGATCTAAGGTGATTTGATCAAACCCTCTTCAATTAGAATCCTTAAAATAGAACTTTTAAAGGCTTAAATCATTATATTTTCTAAAAATATGTGATTTCAGCTAAAATTCGTTCCTCTCGGGAATTGTAAACCACTATGATAGCACTAGCTAATGCCAGGTTGGGTAGGCGGTAAAGGTTCTTTCCATCGCGTTGTTTCTCTTCGGAGATCTAAGGTGTCTGTATCCTTTTGCAAATTGAAGAAATAGGATACAAACTACTCTGATAAGTCTACAAAAGTTTTTATAGACCCCTTGTCGAGAGTCATGAACCAATCTAGGGCATGGCTTGCTAGGCTTCGTGGGAACAAGTGCAAGAGATAGTTATCACTGTACATGACTTCTTGACACTGTGCATAAAACTCCTGCAAGTGAGCCTTAGGGTCTTTGTCTCCCTTGTATTTGTCAAATTTTGTAATCTCGAAATGTTTAGGGAATGGGATCAATGAGATGGATGGATCAAACGGATATGGGCATATATCTTCAAATTTGAATGATTGTTTAGTAGACCCGGCTTGAAGATCCTTAAGTGCGGCTTTGATCTCCAACAAATCCGAGCTAGCTGGTGGCGGGTTGGGGGGATATTGATGATAGAATGATGAAGGATCTTGCTGGAAGGGCGTCAGATTGTTGAAATACGGGTTTGGATGATTGGATGATGACATGGTTTGCTGGTAAGACGGGGGATTCTGTTGACATGGGGGTTGTTGTTGTGGGGCACAATATGGATTTGTTTGATAAGAGTGTGGGGCAGGTTGTTGAGGAGCTTGGATGGGATGTTGCGGGTTAGTTTGTTGGTATTGGGAGTATTGATGTGATGGATGGGAGGTCGTATAAAGTGGTTGTTGGGGGAATTGTTGTTGGTTGTGGTAGTAGAAGTGTTGTGGAGGTTGTTGTTGTGGCGTCGAGTGTTGTATGGACTGAGGTGGGGTATTGTGTTGTGGTTGAACCCTTGGATGCAAAAGGGATGCAAGAAAGGGAGATATGGTTTGGGCAGTCGGTTGAGATGGATTGGCTTGTGATTGGTAGGGTGGTTGTTGTGAAGGGGCCAAAGCATTATGTATAAGTTGTTGTGGATGAGACGGCGGAGGTAGCGTAGGCGTATTTTGTAAAGGGGGTTGTTGGGTTCTGCTCGGAATGTTCAGCTGGGGTGCGCCTTGTGGAGGTAATTGAGGCGGAATGGTGGATTGGTGAACCTGTTGAGGTGGTATATTGGTGGTCCTAGGGGGTGGAAGCGATGTGGCGAAGGAGGTGCCCCCAATGTTGACTGGGGGTTGGTTGGAAGAGAGGGGTGTTGTTAACGCCAATGGAGGAGGTTGTGGAACACTTGGTGGCATACCGTAAGCAAAAGGATTATTGGGATCAGGCACTTGAGGTCCACCTATAGCTGAGGTCGAAGCGTGTGGGGGATAATTAACCTGATAAAGAACGGCATTGCCAAATTCAGGTTGGTGCCAACCCTCGACTGGAGGAACATTGGAGAAGTACGAACCTTCGGGTGCATTTTGAGACTCTTGGAGTACGTTAGATGGGGCACCCCTATATTTGGACAAGTCAACATTGGAGGGGGGTTTAACACCCTTCTTAATTAGATGGGCCAAGATTTCTTCCCCATGTTTCTCAAGCAAATGGTCGGTCATTTGCACATTGGCGGGATTACTAAAATGTTCCTCCAGTGTGAGTTCAGGTTGATTAACCATACTCTCTTCTCCATGTGGCGAGTTATTCTGATTCTCAGTATTGGAGTGCGATGAAGTACCGTTATGGGGATCATGAGTGATGTTGGTACCTTTGTTAGGATCTGATGAGGTGTTTTTGGGGTCTTGGGGGTTGTTGGATTGGGCATTTTGAGCTTGACGGTCGGCCATTTTCTTTGCTTGTAAACGGGTCTGAACGGGCATGCAAATGCTAGATGAGTAGGTTAATGTCTTTGTCAAATGATTTGATTGTGATGAGATTTGGATTGGATCCAATTGGATTTCGATTACTCGGATTGGATTTTGATTGAATTGGATTGGATTTGATCGGGTTGGATTGGATTTTGATCGGATTGGATTGGATTTGATCGGATTGGATTGCGATTTGAGTTGGATTGGACTTGAGTTTGGTTTGGATTGGATTGGATTATATTTGGATTTCGATTGGATTTGATTGGATTGGATCTGGATTTAGACTTTTGATTGGATTTGGATTTGGATTTAGACTTTCGATTGGATTTGGATTTGGATGGAAAGAGATGAGAGGGAGACCTTGAGTTTGATCAAAGGAAGTTACCCTTAATAGCCAAGAGCTTTAATTGATTAAGAGGGCGATTACGACACCGAATCCACCTTACGGTAGGAATGGATTGATTAGGTCGAAGATGATAACTTACGCCATCGAATTTGCCTCAAGATGGAGGCAAATTGATTAGGGTCGAAGTTAAAGACCAATAATCAACTTCAAGTGCTATAGTCAATTTGGGTAACTGCTTTGTAATACAAGGTTAGGGCGGTTTGGTTATGGGTGGCGTTTGGAGATGCAAATGGTAAGGAATTATTGGTGGATTAGGGAGAAATTAGGATGAATGGGGGATTAAGGATAATTGTGGAGAATGTATGGGGATTTAGAATGGTTGAGCAAAAGTTTGGAATAATGAGGTGAGGGTTTAAAATGGTCAAATGGAGGTTTTTGGAGGTTTAGAGTGACAAAACGGAGGCTTGGGATGATAAGATAATGGTTGGAAATGGTTAAATGATGGTTTAGAGGCTAAATCAATCCAAATGGGGCAGTTTCGGGTGTTCAGGAGGGCAAATTCGCCCCTCTGCAGCAAAGATCGGGGCGTTGACAGCAAAATTAGGGGCGTAGACAGCTTTCTGCAGTAAATGAGGGGCATGGACAGCAAAATCAGGGGCGTAGACAGCTTTCTGCAGTAAATCAAGGGCGTGGATAGCTTTCTGCAGTAAGTCAGGGGCATGGACAGCTTTCTGCAGTAAGTCAGGGGCGTGGACAGCAAAATCAGGGGCGCTGCCGCCTTTCTGCGGGGGCGCTGCCGCCTTTCTGCAGTAAGGCAGAGTTGGGTTTTGATGGCAATGGCTATGGCAAGGACGCAATATGATAAAGTAAGGCTAAAGTATCAAAAATTTGACAGATTTTTCACAAGAGAACACTTCAAACAAGCACAATCCTATGATTAATATTATGGGTATGGCAAGGCAAAGTCTTAATCTAGGATGCACAAGGATTCTAGGGAGTCCTCGATATACTCTCGGTACGTGAGGCACAACCGTGAATACCAGTCCGTCACAAGCGTGAGTCGGGAACCCCAGCAAGATACTGAAAGGCTCGGACCAACTCTTCACATCTATTTAGGTATCACCCTAGCTTCGACGCTCTGCCAATTACGATGCTACTGGATTAGGGTACAACTTTTGTTCTCCCCCCTTTATATACCCCGTCGGTACACGTGGTTGGAATCGTCCCTTGGGGTGATGAAATCCCCAAGCAGGTCCCACTAAAAAGAAGACACTAATTATTTCCAACTATTCTCCAGGCTCACACGAAGTGCAAGGGGAAAGTGAAAACAAATCAATGCCCCCTTGGGTAACAAAAATAAACAATCACAGCAGACAATGAAGTTTTATTCCCCCTAATTAGACTATATTCCAAAATAGCAAAGATAGTTTTCAAAGATCTGATCAAGTGGATGGTCTTGCAAGCAAATGTTAGTTGTCTTCTTCTTCGCTCTTGATCAATAACATCCTAATAAGCTACAAAATGTTAGTGAAAAACAACAATATTCTTGCCAGAACAATGTTAGAGAGTTATCACACAAAAACATCAAAAAACTAGAGCCAAAACGAAGTCAAAATGACTATTTTACCTTCCAAACTGTGCTATTTTTGGGCGCTGCCGCCTTTCTGTGAGGGCGCTGCCGCCTTTCTGCAGGGGCGCTACCACCTTTCTGCGAGGGTGCTGCCACCTTTCTGCAGGGGCGCTACCACCTTTCTGCAACAAACTTTGTTAGATTTAAAAAAAAATGGAAAGTTGCGCCCCTCCCACTACAAGAAAAGTGTTAGAAAAGCTTCCTAAATATATCCCCAATGATAGCAGGCGCATTAGAAAAAGATAAACTTTCAAATGCGGGGCACTGCCGCCTTTCTGGAGTGGCCTAGAGGGCGCTGCCGCCTTTCTGCGAGGGCCCGGCCTCCTTTTTGTGTGGGTGCTGCCACCTTTCTGCGAGGGCGCTACCGCCTTTCTGCAGTAAAGCAAAGGGCGCTGCCGCCTTTCTGCGAGCTTTTCCTACAAAATTCTTAACCAAAAGGGATGTTAAATACAAGAACCCGTTTGTGGGTCGCACCGGGCGTGCCAAAAATGTATACCTCGATATCTATCATATTCTAAATGTGCAAAATAACTAAGAAATGTAATAAAAAAATACCAAGGACACCTCAAGATTAGCCAAAAGAGTGATAAACAATAAGGAAAATGGACAAAATAAGACACAAATGATTTCACCTTCCTTTTGTTGATTTCTCCTTGATTGGCCCTTGATTGGAATGATTTGTGTGCTCCTTAGATGATTGCTTGAGTGTCTAGATGCAAGATTAAATGTGCGAAATGATTAAAAGAGATGGCTAAATGATGGTAAAGGATTGAGGATGTAAATTAGCAGCATGTAGTTATGAAAATTCAAAGTGTTGAAAATGCCCTTGAGGAGGGGGTATTTATAAAAGAATTTGAATTCTCTAGAGAATTCAACAGTAAAGATTGCTCCAACAAGGCCAAGATGAAGGGCTATGGTGGGTTGAGAACCCACAAGCCCTCACATCTTGACATGTGGAGGGTGAAGTGGACAAGGGGATATGAGGTGGAGGTGAAGTGTCAAGAAGGTACATGAGGTGGAGAAAGGACATGCACCTTGGGGAGTGAGGAGATTTCCTTAAAAAGGGGTTCCTTGTTCCTAAGTGGGAGTGAAAGGGACATTTGAGGAATTTTGGAATTCCTCAAAAATCTACATGGGAAAAGGAAAGGTGGTTGAGGACATAAATGTGAATTAAAAATTCACTTTCCTAGGATGATCTAGAGGATAAAAGGTGGGCTCCAAAAAGGGGGGACTTGGTCACATGTGGGGATTGTGACAAGTCCAAGGTTCTAGAAGCCTTGGAAGAATGGAATGTGAATTAAAAATTCACATAGGGAGGAGAGAGACATGGGATAAATAAATGAGAATTAAAAATTCTCATGGGAAGGAGAGTCAATATCCAAAAAGGAAAAATGGAAGAATTGACCAAAAAGTGGTGCTAGAAATAGCTAATGACCTTGGTTAAGGTTGTGCAAACATTGGATTAGGCTAATTAATGGAAGATTAGAGGCAAGTGGCAAATGTAGGAGGATGTGACATTAATCTCTGATTAAGAGAATGCACATCATAATCATGAATTAATTAAATTAATTCAGATTAGAGCAAGGTTATGGAGGATGTGACAAGGAGAGAGAAAGTGAGGAATTTTAAATTGATTTTAAATCAAAAAGGGGAAAATGACTAAATTAAATAAATTAGCGTATTTATTTAATTTAGAGAGGAATAAGGTGAAAGATAAAGTATTAATTATTAAATTAAATACTTTACCGTTATGAGACAAAAGGTATAATATTAATTTAATAAATTAATATTAATATGGTAAGTGGAAAGACAGTAAATTTAATCATATGGAAGTGATTAAATTTAGATGTCTACATACAATCATGATTGCGATGCTCACATCTGCCATTATTAGTTCTACTACTTTTCTAATCATTTTAATATTGAAGGTTTTGTTTTAGCAATGTTTCAATGTTATATTCGACTTTTAACAAAGTTTATGTTCTTGTTCATTAGCTATCAATGAAAATAGTAGTCTTTTCCCTTTTCTTTTTGTTCAACAACTACAACTATTACACTAAGGGAAAGATAAAAATTTACCCTTAAATTAAAATAATCTAAAATTTATCTAGGTTAAGCAAGCTCTATAGTTCTCACAACTCACATTCCGTTTATGGGATTTTAAAATTAACCCTTAAAAGTCAAAATAACTCGCATCTTAGCTTAAATTTTGGCAATTTTTGTTTTTTGGTTGGGCCCTAGTTTTTGGTGCTTGCACAAAACACTTTGGCACCTACATGCTGACTTACAACACTTACACTCTGATTTTTGATGCTTGCACTGTGACTTACTGTACTTCTGAGTCAACCAGCTGCACCCTTGTTACACAAAATGATGCTTTTGATTTAGGACAGAAATATTAGCTTATTCAATTTCATTTTAACTTTTGTGACTTTGGCATAATTAATTAATTGGGAAAATAGCAGTAGCCCGCATCTATTTAATAGAAAAAGTCAACATAATTGGTATTTAAGCTAAAATTTTGTACATTTGTTGTGTAAACGTAGGCACAATTTTGTTTTGTTTCAGCAGCTCTGCTTTTGGTTCAAAAATCTATTATTCTATAGTTCTACACTTTTGATTTTGCTTGACTGTAAAGCTGCGCTTTTGATTTTTGATATTTTGAGCTAACAAATTGAACTAACAAGTGGTGCAAGTAATCAAATTGTCCAAAATAAAACAAATTAAACTACTAATTTGTGGTTTTGCAGGACATTTTGTAGAAGATTTTATTTTTCTACTAAATTAGGCAGTAAAGTTAGAGTAGTGGGTTAATGAACTTGTGTGTTATGTTTGGAAGAGTGCAATAGACATATTCTCTCTCCTCGCACTTAGAGTGATCTTGAGGATTAGAAATCTTTACATTTCTTCATTTTTTTTAGATTGTTTTTAGGTAAACATAAGGTGTGCTAGTTTTGTGTGTATGCTCTCCCCTCATGCTTTGTGCGATCTTGGGGATCAAAAACACCTAACACACCTTTCCCTTTGGGGGACATGCCTAGGGATTTCATCACCCTAGGGGATGACCTCAACCATGTGTTACTGGTGGGGTATATAAAGGGGAGAGAATGAAATTTGTACCCTAATCTAGTCACGTCATAATTGGTGAAGCAATGATTGCTTAGGGTGATTCCAAGCTAAGAGTGAAGGGTTGGTCTGAGCTTTCCTGTTGAAAGTCCCCAACCCATGCTTGTGACAAAATAGTGTTCACGGGCATGCCTCATGTACCCTTGAGGTATTTAGAGGATGCCTTAGAAAAATATTGTGTAACCTAGACAAGCTCTTCGAACATAGCTAGTGTAGTGCAAGGGATGTGCATTGTACCCTGTAGATCCCCACCAGATGACTTGCTTGAGATGAGACAAAAATCCTTGACTTAGCATAACCTACCCGTATCTTTCTGGGGAGAGGTTGATTGGGTCATCCTTCCAACCTTGGAGGCACCTAGTTGTCCGCTCTCCCAAAGAAAAAATTGTACACACCTATTAAGGTGTCCCTACATTTGAGTCGAAGGAGATTCCAAGTTGTGGGACTACACTAGTCTATAAAACCCACTTGAGTTAATTATGTTTGTGAACAAGTGATTGAAGTGTCTTCTTGTGCAATACCAATGAAAATGAATCAATCAAGGGATTGAGGATTGACCATACCCTATTAAAATTTGACAAATTTGGCCATTGTGTTTTATTGTTTACTAAATATCTTTCCAAAACACTTAAGACTATAAAACTGTGCCTGTGACCCAAAATGATGCACCTCTGCCTAAAATCTTAGCACATGTGCTCTACCATATCACCACTATCATTTTGTACTACTATTAAAAATTGTTGTGCTTGTGCCTCTAAAGTTATGCTTGCATTTGGCTTTGTCTGTAAAGCTACACCTATGCTTGTCCACAAAACTCGAGTCTTCTGACATTGATCCCATAGGGTTCTCTGATTAGTTTGAAAAATTATGCAACCCTATTTACCCCATCATTTTTTATTTCATTATCATACCTAAATCTTGTCATCATTAATCCCCCACCCCCTATCATTTTGACTTGCCCTCTTGGACTTATAAATTTTCATCATTTTCATCACCTGCACTGTTTTAATCATCCTTTCCATCTTTTTGACACCATAATCATCTTGAAGTTGGTATTAACCCCCTTTCATCATTTCATCACCCTTGTCACTCCATTGATCATTATTACCCTATCTAACCTTAGGACATATTTCTTAATCATCCAAAATCATCCCATCAAAATTCTCATCCAATCCCATCATCATTCTTGCAAGATCAAATTTTTTATTAGGGTTTAATATAGATCCTTAATCATCCTACTAATCTAGGGGTAGATTAATAACTTTCCTATCTTAAGTTGCATCCTTGGTTAGCTCATCCCTTTGGAATATTTAGCTTGAGGATTTGGCTCCCTTAAGTTAAATTTTTCAAAATAATCCTTATCTAACCTTGCTTAGGAACTTGCCTATCCTAAGTAAGCAAAAACAAAATCCCAAATCATCTTATCCTAAGGATCTAGACTTTAGCTCTTGGTTGTGAAATTGGTTTTGCATACAATCCAATCCAATCATCCTAAATCATTCCCATCCAATTATCCTAAACCAATCAATCAAACATCCTAAATCAATCATCCTAAGTCAATCTTAATCATCCAATCACATCCAAAATCTCATCATCTAAACCTTAGTCAAACTCCCATACCATCCCATCACAAAATCCAAGTCCAAACCTAGTCCAAATTCCACACACATTTAACCTATCTTCCAAAGGAATCCTTTTTTTGCATGCCAACCACTAGAGTACAAGCAAATAAATTAATGAATTCCCAAGGAGAAGCCTTCTTCAACACCAACTCATCCCAACCACAAACACCCCATGAGGAAATGGTAGATGCCCAAGAGGAATCCCCTAGACTAAGGGAATTTGCTTATGATCCCCATAACCAAGAGATGATTGAAATAATCTTCCTACTTGGAAAATACAACCTTGTGCTTAACCTCATAGCACATGGGGTTAAAATTCCTTCTACAGTCAGTATCTTACAAGCTAGGGGCAGTGATCCCTCTAATAATCCTTCATCATCCACTAATTTCTTCATTCACATCCTTGGAACACAATCCAACACCAATATACCTCCATTCATAAACAAAAATCCACCTAACACCAACATACCTCCAAATGTGAACCAACCTAACACCAAATTACCTGCCCCCACAAACACAACACAACCCAATTCTACTCCACATTTCTCCACAAATACAATCCATCCTATTAACAATTTACCCTCATTTACATCACATTTAAGGGTCACCATTCCTCCTAACACTAATGTCACTTATGCACCAACCAACCCAACCATACCCACATAATCCCTTCCCACCTCATCTATCCACGCCAATTACACTGCACAACTAGGACCCAATGTATCTCGACCTCCAACACTATAAAAAACCCTTCACCCCTACTTCCTAATAATGCCAACAATCCCCAAATTTTGAACCCCCAACATACTTCATATAGCAATCCTCCACCTCCACCTCCTCATAACCCTCCAATATCAAACATTCAATACAATCAATACATTAATAGTGCACCCTTAATACATAGCCATCAAAAATACGCCAATAATCCCCCATTAACACCTTCATATCAATATATTTAAATCATTTACTTCATAATCCACCACAAAACAACTTTAACCTAACCCAAGAGTTACAAAATATGAAGGACATAATCTAAGGAATCCAAAGTGGTCATACAAAGAAGACCTTTAGGTATGAGGACATACGCCCTTATCCATTTTATCAATCCATATTAGCTATTCCCTTCCATAAGGATTACGAGATGCCAAAATTTGTCAAATACAAAGGGAAAGGGAACCCCATCAAACACCTTAAATAATTTAGAGTGGCATGCCAAGAAGTCACTTATAACAATGTATACCTTATGAGATTGTTCCCTAAAAGCCTTAGTGGCCAAGCCTTGGAATGGTTTATGCATTTACCCCAAGGGTCCATAACATCCTTTACTGACTTAGCTGAACGATTTGTGACCCACTTTCCATATAATATTGACCAAGAGATAACCTTAGCTAAGCTATGCACAACAAAAAAAAATAATGGGGAAAGTTTTACCACATTCCTTCAAAGATGGAGACACCTTGCAAGTAGATTCCCCTTACAAGTACTCGAAAAACAAATGATGAACATCTTTATTGAAAAATTACATCCAAAAATATCCCTACATGTGTAATTACAATGTGTCACTACATTTGATGAAGTCATTGGAAAAGGGCTAACCATGGAAAAATCCTTAATCATTGAAGGGGTAATCAAAATTTATAAGGACCAAAAAGATAATAATCAATCATCTAATGAAAAACCTAAGTATTGGTCTAAAAATAAAAATATTGTGAATGATGGAGTTTAACTAATAGCAAACATGTTCAAAACATGCGAAATCCCCCATCACATAAAACATCAAGACAAAACAACACCAACACTATCACCATCCCTCAAGGAAAAGGAAAACAAAATAAAAAAACCAAGCACAAATACACCCCTTTGGGAGAACCTCTTGACATGGTATTTCATAAATTGGCACAAGAAAACTTAATCCAATATTTGATCACCACACCCCTTGATGAAAGTAAACCAAAACTAGCATGGTATGGGGATGATGAATATTTTGTATATCATCAAATGAAGGGACATAGTACCATCAAATGTATGAAATTGATGAAATCTATCCAACATCTTATTGATAAGGGAGAAATTAAAATTCAAAATTAAAACTCCCCAAATGAGCAACTAGGCATATACACTTACCTCTTCCCACAACATAATGATGAAAAAGCATCTTCCTCCTACAACAGTGATTCATATACATACAATTTTCCAATGCATCATCACACGACACAACCATCATATGTATTGAAGAATGTAACACCATAACCATCAAAACACTTGATTGCACAGTCACCACCCATCGAGGATGAGTGACAACTCAAGGGCCTTCATCCTCATCATCTACTCCATCAACCACCCATAAATACAATATCATTGAACACCTCAAAAAAATACAATCACAAATCTCCATTTTGGAACGTCTTCAAAATTCACCCATACATAGAGAAGCCCTTGATAAATCTCTCCAAGAGTATAGGGTACCAAGTGACATAAATGTCAACCAATTCCAAGATATAATTGGACACCTATCATCCACACACCATTTAACATTCACTAATAAATACCTCCACTTTGAAGCATCTCATAATAAACCCTTGCACATTGAATCCATTGTCCATAAACATAACATCAAAAGAGTCTTAATAGATGGGGTTCGAGACTTAATCTATGCAATTTGAAGTTAATAAGGAAATTGGGCTATTCAGAGGATGTCATCGATACCTATAAGAAAATTACAATCAAGAAATATGATGATATCAAGGAATATGATGATGCTAAAAGAGAATTAGAAGGGACTATCAAGCAACCTATTCAATTTGGTTCGGCCATTATGGAAATAACATGTCATATAATTGACCTTGAATTACCATATAATATACTTCTTGGTTTACCTTGGATACATGCTATGCAAGATGTCCCTTCCACCTATCATCAATGCTTGAAATTCTTACATAATGGAAAGGAGATCACCATCCCCACTGATCCACAACCTTTCCAATATTGCAAATCATTGGAAGGGAAATACAAAAGCTACCACCATTTCCTTATCAATGACAAAGGCTCCACTTCATCCACATATGTCAATCCATTATCCTTACAAACATCATCCAAATTACACCCTATTCCCGAAAGAAAGGTCAAGATAACTAATAAAGGAGGTGGAGAGTATGGGATTCAAAATTCCTTTTGTATAGGACAACTCCCTACTTCTACATGATCATATAGCTGCACATCAATTTGAAGCCAAAAGAAACCTTCAAAAATTTTAATAAATGGGGATTGTTAGACAAAGAAGATTTGGGTTTGGACATGGACGTATCTTAATGGTTATATAAGGAAGAGGATGAACAATCATCACCCGCTCTTGAGATCCTTCGCTACCCTAAAGGACATGACATGCAAAACTTGGGGCTATAAAGGAAAAGGATTGGGGGCACATGAATAAGGAATAATAGAACCTATTTAGCTTCGAGAATTTAAAGATAATCAAGGACTTGGATTATTTGCCACAAATTTTGTAACCATAAGTGTCGAAAGTATGATGGTTTTGTCATTAATGCCAACAAAAATTCTACAAACTGGTGTTGTCATTGATGTCAACTATGAGATGAAGATGTTGAGGATATTGAGAAAATTGAAAAACAGAAAAAACCGTGTTGTGCTCCACATTTCTTCTATATTGATTCTATGCATGTGCAGATCTTATAGGTTATTCAAGGTTGTTAGAGGTTTTTATATTCATATTTTAGGTTTCTAGATTGTTGTACAATGTGAGATATTTTCACCAATGTGTGAACCAGTTGTTCAGTGATGTTTTCCGTGGCTTGGGAGAAATATATTTGCTTTGCGTTTCTCTGCTATTTGGATTTAGGTTGTGTGGACTTGGGAAGTTCCTTATAATGCATGTATCTTTATGTATTCAAGTTTTTACTTGATTTGGTGTAGTACAAAGTGAGTTTCATTTATTAGTGTGCAAGTATGAGCTACCAGTTGTTCTGAGTTGAAGTATTTGAATGATGTGAGGTTGATGAAGTGTTTGATGAATCTCAAGTAGTTCATGAATTACTCTAGATCGTGTTCAAGTGAATTATGTTGTCTGGAACTTTCAACTTCCAGATTGATTTGAGGAAGTGTGTACTTAATGTTTACGGTGTTTAACACTGGTGTTGGACGACCTTGTGTTTAACATTACATGTGAGGCTTGTGAAGCGTGTTGAGGTGTGTTTGGATCTATTTGGGTCCTAGTTAAAGATTCTTGTAGGTCACCTTCATTCCTATCCACTGTGGGAATGTTTAGGTGCTGACCTATTTTGAATTTGTATGTATAATGGCTAGTTGTAGACATTGGAGTAGGTTTTTGAGGTTGAGGTTGATATAAATAAGTTTGGTGTTGTTGTGAGTTAAGGCATGAATGAAATGTGAATCAAGATAGATGTGAGATCAATGCGAGTGAAGTGTGTGATGCGAATTTGAGTAGATCAATGTGAATTTCATGTTAGGGTTCCTGAAGGCAGTGAGTTGAAGGCATTCAACATCCTTCATGTGAGAATATGAAAGTATGCAAGAAATTGTGGGGGATTCCTTGTTGCATTGAGAAGTGTTCTCTATGTAACATCATTCTTCTATCTTCTTGTATTTCTTTCTGTGGCAGTGAGCCCTGGTTGTGAGCCCTCTTGGATAGTGTGTCTTATTCTAGTAGTGAGCCCTTGTATTGGTTTTGCTATTACTTATTATGTGATCTAATCCTAACCATGGTTTTTTTCTCATTGTATTTTCTATGTAAATCTAATGTTCTCTTGTGTATGGTGTTGTGATTTTATTTTTTGTTATGTGCATTTCATGCTTAATCATACTAACAAAATAAGGGTTTAATGAATGCATGTGGATCTGATTATTGTAAATGGTTTTGAAGGTTTAATTTGCTACAATTGATTCACCCCCCCTCTTAGTTGTCTTGTTCATTTCAAAAATTGGTATCAAAGTGAGGTTCCTTGGAGAAGAGCTTAATTGCTTAAGGTAGATCTGGGATGGTGAACAAGATTGCTTTGGAATATCCTTAGATTCAATGGCTCGAATTATGCATTCTAGAAGACAAAGATGGAAGGATATTTTTCTGCTCAGGGGTATGATATTGAGAAGGCTTATCAGATTACACACACTCCACCTATGAATGGTTCAAGTACAAATGCAAAAATCAAGGTGCATGAGATCAATGCTAAGGAAAGATTCATTATTGTGAATAGTCTTTCAAATACTGAATTAGTTAAATTTATGTGTTTCAAAACAAATAAAGAAGTTTGGGATAAGCTAGAAAGCATTTATGAAGGAGATATGAAGGTTAAACAAGAAAAGTTGCAAAAATTGAAGGCACAATTTGAAATGATGCATATGTCTGAAGAAGAAACAATTAAAGGCTACATAAAAAGAGTTGATGAGTTGGTAAGTGCTATGAGAGGTCTTGGTGCAACAATTAAAGAATCTAAAGTAGTAAAGAAAGTTATCAAATCACTTCTAGACTACTACAATGAAAAGGTATTTGCTATTGAGGAAACCATTGATTTTGACAACTATTCCAGAGATCAATTGATTGGTACTCTAACTGCATTTGAAATGAGAAAAAATGAAGAAAGGTACAAAAGATGAGACTACTTTCAAGGTTGGTAAATTAGAAAAGGTTGAAGATTCAGGTGAAGAAGATCTTGATGATTTGGAAGCTAACTTTGTGAGGAAGATGAAAAAGGGCATACAAAGGTAAATTACCTTTCAAACGTTTTAGCTATGGTGATATAGGTCATTATGCTTCAAGATGTCCAAAAAGAGCTCTAAACAATATGAACAAGGAAAATAAAGGAAAAATGATTAAGAAATCTTACTATGTGAGAGAAGATGCTA
>VDFB02034034.1:0-23448 GCA_007258455.2 Sequoia sempervirens | reverse complement strand
GAGGCGGTAGGAGGATGAGACTTGATAGAGATGGAGGGAGGGAGGGAGTACTAGGAGAGAGATAGAGGGTGGAGGGTTTAAGGGTTTACATTTTAAGGCTTAAGGGTTTAAGGTTTATGGTTAAGGGTAGATGGGAGAGAGATAGAGAGAGTGAGAGAGAGAGAGAGAGACCTAAGAGAGTGAGAGGGGGTAGGAGGGAGAGACTTGAGAGAGAGAGAGGGTACAGGGTATAGGGTATAGGATTTAATGGTTTTGGGTTTAAAGGTTAAGGGTTTAGGGTTCTCCCTCTCTCTCCCCTCTTCCCATAACCCTAAATGCTTAACCCTTAACCCTTAACTCTAAACCCTTAAACCCTCTACCCTCTACCCTTAACCCCCTGCCTCCTCTATCTCTCCCACTCCTCTCTCTATCATGTTCCTCTCCTAGCAATCTCACTCCCTCTCTCGTGCTCCTCTCTCTTCTTTACTCACTTTAGTCACTCTATCTCAAGCTCCTCCCTCCTACCCTCTCTTAGGTCTCTACTCACTCACTCACTCTATCTCTCTCCACTCCCTCCCTCCCTCTCAAGTCTCTCCATCCTACCCCTCCCTCTTAGGTATCTCTCACTCACTCATTCCCTCTATCTCTATCCCCTTAACCCTAAACCCTAAACCCTAAACCCTTAACCCTTAAACCCTCTACCCTATACCCTCTACCCTCCATTCCTTTATCTCTCTCTCAAGTCTCTCCCTCCTAGCACCACTCCCTCTCTCAGGTCTCGATCTCACTCACTCACTCACTCTATCTCAAGTCTCTCCCTCCTACCCCTTCTCCCTCTCTTACGTCTTTCCCTCACTCACTCACTCCCTCTATCTCTCTCCCCTCCACCCTTAACCCTAAACCCTTAAACCATCTACCTTCGACCCTTAACCCTCCTGTTAGCTATAAATTTTGAAAATTTTATAGTTGTTTGTACTCATGAAAGTTTTCAAAAGAGGCCCATATCGTGAATATAAAATTTATGTATTTTTCTTTGTCGCCCATGTTTTAGTCAGTATTTACCATTTGGTCCCATAAAATTCACCTAACCCCAAGCATTTGAATATATAAAGTCATATCAGCATGAGATGATATAGGTCTTCCTAACCCATAAGTTATTTTATACTAATACATATTTTTCAGTGCATTGGCAAGAGGTTGTGAATGTCTTACCAATATAATTTTATCTGAGGATTAATATCGACATGATGTAGTTCATAGTCTCAATGGAAAAAGGATCCTATCGGCAAGACAATAGTCATTGGGGTGAGTCATATCGAACACATATGTGTCTTACCGATCAAAGCACAAAGAACTATATCGGCCAAACTTGGGCCATCGGAGTTAAGTCCCGTAGCATCCATCTGGTCTTGTCGATAAAGAGAAGGAGGATTTTTTCGATATGAGTTCATGGAGTCCTGTCGACCCCCTATGTCACACTGATAGGATTGCATTTGTAAAGCCCTGGCAATATTTTTTTATCATTGGCGAGAATATTTTCATTGGAGAGAGATATGAGAGTCATGTTGAGTGTTGTTCCATCGGCAAGAAAATAATTATGTCTCGACCATCCAAAAATAGACCAAAGGAAATATCTCGGCAAGATACGAAGTAAGCGAAGGAACATCTGCCCGACTTACAAAGTCACAATGACATGTTTGCATCAGTGGGAGTTATAGCGATATACTTGAGCTTGAAGGGATAACTCTCGGGAAGACTCATAATGTCAGCAAAACTACAAGACAACTTAGCGATATATGATCTATAGATAGAAAGATACAATTGAATCAAAATAACTCTTGGGGAGACTCGATGTGTCAGGGAAACTACAAGGTGTCATAGAAAATGTTTTAATGAATGTTGGTAGAAGCCCTAATAGAAGGATCGCCCAAGATTTGAAAATGTCTCACCAACAATATTACATGATGTGACAGTGAGAGTTTCAAAAAAAAGACCTGCTACACTTTTGTTTCAGGTAAAACATTAATGGCGCCACAAAGCATAAGTAACTTCATGAATTAAGGAAAATTCAATTGAAAATACTGTTGCGGAATTGATAGCGGAGAAAGCAGAAGGATGAATGAAAAACCAGGGAATTTTTTGACTCAAAAGTTTCAAGTGAAATATAGTAAGCTCTTTGTGCCTTGACTTATGTAGTTTTGACTTCTGCAATTTTTGAAGAATGGAAGCCACTAGTTTAGGAAAATTGAAGGGGAGAAAACATGGGGAAAGTATTCAGTCTAGAGGGAAAAAACAAAAAACCAAAATTGAGCCAAAGGGCACTAAGCGGAAGCTAAACCAAGATCTTATCGACCAATTACCTAGCTCTGGACCTAAAGCCAGGCAATCTGCACAACTTAGGGTAGAAGTGGATAAACTAGATGAAAAATGTAGGCTCATAGGAGATATTTGGACACCAGTAAGAGCCTATGAACTTTTTAGTTTTCATTACTATCAAAGAAATCATTTTGAACTAGTATGTAATCCATGGAAGCTTAATCTGGGAAAGTTGGTCTACCCTAATGTACTTTTCAATGTTGAAATAGTGAGATTGGTGGCCACTCATTATAATTCAAAACTCAAAGCCATATGTGACCCATCTGGGAAACCATTGATACATATATCAGAAGATGCAATAGGTGAGGTTTTCAAATTGGAAGGGGTTTGCAATGAGAAAATAATATGTGAAGAATTAGAAAGGGAATTTGGGAGGATGGACACAACTTATAAAGGTTGGAGGTTTCCACTTCACAAAATTAGATAGGGCAGAAAACCAGTTCCACTAGAGGATAGTGATGGACCCCCCTTCCATGTTGATCTTTTTGAACCCTATATAAAGTATACATATTTCTTGGTAGGCCAAGTATTGGGAATGGATGTCCCAGAATATATGTCAATCGTGCCTATGATAATTTCAACAGATATCCAATATCATAACTCTAGACCTTTTGATTATGCCTCATACATTTTTAAGGGGCTTGATTCTAGGTTGATGGCAGTGAAAAGTGGAGCCTTTATCTTACATCTTAGGCATTATTCATTATTGATGCACATAGTGTTGTATTTTGGATAGGAGTTAGGGTTGTGGCCTCAGGAGATGAGAATTTCCTAATTTGATAAGGAAGTTATGTCATTACCTATTCAATTATGGATTGTTGTTTGGGATTGAAGGTTTTCTAATTCTTGTTTCATACACTTTGAGAAGTATTTTGAAAAACCATTGTAAAAATTCTATAATCATCCATGTGCTTATTCTCTATCTGATGAGATAAAGAGGTTTCTCAGGCCTAAGGAGTTCAATGGGCCAATTAATTACAATTGGCGGGATTGGTATTGTTTGGATGATGCTACCATGATTAGGGTTTATGGATTTGAAGATACCCCATTCATTTTTCCTAAAACAGTCCCAGACATGATTACATACTTGGAAATTGTTAGGTAGATGGACATTTCTAGTGTTATGAATTTGAGCTCCTTTGGAAAATAGGCTTTCATGCCCAGTACATTGTGCTTCAGTGATGTTACTGTATTGGTGAAGGAAGGGTATAATTTGATTCTTGATAAGCTACTGCAATACAACATGAAAAGAGGACCACCTAGAAATAATTTTGATCTAGAAAGGTATATCAATTCTGCTAGACAAAAGATAAACTTTGGAGGATATCAACAAGTACCCTATCAGTTTGATGATATGATTAGGAACCTGGAAGTTGAAGAAGCATAAATGGTGGTAGAAAAATATAATAAAGGGTTGCAAGATACATAGTTTTTATCTTCTGGGGAAGAGACATCTGAGGTTAATGTTCCACAGCGTCAATCCAATAAGATGTCAAGATTGAGAAATCAAGACTACACCCTCCCCGCCAAGGAATTAAATATGGAAGAGAGTATAGATACAGATGCAAGGAACATGGAATATAAGTCATTTGTATCAGATAATGAATTTATAAATTTTCCAAAATTTAAAGCATTCTTGTATAAAAAAAAAGGAAAAGAGATAAGAGAAATGGTTGATAATGTTACACCAAGTAATGAGGAACAGTTATTGAAGAACCTAACGATGAGTGTGGACAGAGAGATGGCGGGTATGACCCCTGAGAAGGGAAGGAGAATGTTAGAAAATGCTGGTGTTATGATCTTTCCAGGGTTGGATCTCAATTTTGCATTAGTCTTTGATAGTTTTCTAAAGGACAGTAATGCTACACACAAGCTCAGCCTAGATAAGGTGACAGAAGTATATGCAGGGTCAAAATACAATCCAGATGAAGGGTCATTGATGATTTGGGGCTTGTATCCACCTCACAGGAAATCACTTGTCATTGATACTGAGAAATCACTTGGGAATGTTATGAATCTAAAGGCTAGGGAGGCTGATCTTGTGGCAACTGCAGAGATTGGAATCAATGTAGCAAAATTCAACAAAGCTCAAATATAGATGTTCATCAAGGAAAGAGAAATGTACAAAATGAATAATGAGAGGATTTTGAGAGAAAATGACCACCTAAAAGATTTTTTAGGAGTTACAATGAAGTCAACCAAGCTACTCACTCATGGTGAAAGTTCACAAGCAAAAGATCATTGGGAAGGATCGAGTGCATATTCTCAAGGGAAATATGATGCACTTGTAGCAATAATTAAGAAAAGACAAGCTAGTCTGAATAAACTCTGGGGAACACACTCACATAACCTTGCTACATTGCAAGAACATGAAAGAATGGATGGTAGGATTCTGGATAATCTTCAAGAAATAAACTAGAGGGATGTTTCCGATAATGTAGCAATTGAGGCTGCAAATCATCTTGTGAACAAGCACAAAGACTTCTTTGAAGAATTGTGAGGGGATGTACAGGGATTAATTGATGCAACCAAAAAGGGATTGAATACATTCTTCAATGATAGAGGAAAATTAAAAGAAATGACTAGGTGGAAAGGTGAAAGTGAATCTATATTGCAAGAAATTCTGAAGACAGCTACCATGAAAGATAGAACACTGGATAAAGCATGTGAAAAAAATGAAAATATGGTGAAAATGGAGATCATGATTTGGAATGCATTGGAGATGCAGATACACATGAGCATTGGGACTACTTGGACCACTTGTCGAAGATTCAATTTGTGGCTTAATAGATACTAATTACTTCTTTTTAATTATTTGTTGTTTTAACATAAGACATTTTTGAAAGGATGTGTCCTTTCGAACAGTTGATGTATAAATATCCATTTTTGGTAGCAAATAGTGAATATCGAATAGGAGAAAGATACAATAGATTACAATGTTTTGAAATTATGATACTATGATGCATGTTTGAAACTATGGAGATATCAATGAAAATTGTTTAATGTGGTAGCGTATTTCTGGTATCAGTTGTGTGTTGTGTTAATTGAAATTATTATTGAAGTTGTCTCCAAGGTTGATGTTTTCTAGTTATTTAAATTGATATAACAAGCTTATATTCAGTTTATCGGTGCACACTTGTTGTATCTATATGGTTGATTAATTGGTTCTTTCAAGAAAAGATTAAATCCTTTTAATTAGTTGATCATAGGAATTAGGGAATCTCATTTGGATAACTAAGAAGAACTTGGTAATCATATTCTTGCATGTTTATACAAGTTATAAACTCAAATTTATTTTCCAAACAATTAGAGTATCTACCAGAAAGAAGTTACTCATTTTAGATTTCTCATTTGACTCTGCATACCCAATAAGGAACTAGTCTATACATTTTCACCACTTAGGTTTCACTCATTTTTACATCTGTTAAATTGAACATATTAAGTTTTAGCCTTGATATTGCTATACAATCTATACAAAAATAAAATTCATTTATCCACTCCCATTTGCTATTGCGGAAAAATTATTTTAGGAAATAAACACAAACTAAGTCTACCTCATTCATATAGGTATACCTTCCTTGGTCTAGCAGCACTTGAAGAGAAGAAGGTCTAAACCATTTTGGCCTTATCTATTACTCTGAAACGTACCAAGAGATTGAAAACCTCTTGAGGCATTTCACCTACATTTTTGAGAGCTAACACCTCCCTCCCTCTATCTCTCTCCCACTCCCTCCCTCTCTCTCTCTCTCAAATATCTTCAATATCCTACCCCCTCTCCCTCTCTTAGGTCTCTCTCTCACTCACTCACTCCCTCTATCTCTCTCCCCTTAATCATAAACCCTTAACCCTTAAACCCTCTACCCTCAACCCTTAACCCTCTCTCCCTTCCCCCTCCTAATTCTCTCTCTCTCTACCTCTCTTTACAACTCCCTCTCTCAGGTCTCTCACTCACTCACTCACTCACTCACTCTATCTCAAGTCTCTCCCTCCTACACCTTCTCCCTCTCTTAGGTCTTTCTCTCACTCACTCACTCCCTCTATCTCTCTTCCCTCCACCCTTAACCCTAAACCCTTAAACCATCTACCCTCTACCCTTAACCCTCCCTCACTCCCTCTTGCTCTAAAGTATCTTCAATATCTTACCCTCTCTCCCTCTCTTAGGTCTCTCTCTCACTCACTCACTCACTCTATCTCTCTCCCCTTAACCCTAAACCCTTAACCCTTAAACCCTTACCATCTACCCTTAACCCTCACCTCCTTTATCTCTCTCCCACTCCCTCCCTCTCTCTCTCTGAAGTCTCTCCCTCCTACCCCCTCATCCCTAAACCCTCAACTGTAAACCCTTAAACCTTCTATCCTCTACCCTCAAGATTCTTCCTTTCTCCCTTCCCCCTCCTAATTGTCTCTCTCTCTCTACCTCTCCCCTTCTTCCCCCTTCCCCTCTCCTTTCCCCCTCCTAATTATTTCTTTATATATGACTCTCTCCCTTTCTCCCTCTCTCTCTCATTTTCCCTCTCCCTTTCCCCCTCCTAATTCTCTCTCTCTCTCTCTCTCTCTCTCTCTCTCTCTCTCTCTCTCTCTTTTTCCCACCCTCCACCTCCTAATTACTCTTGGGTATATGTGTTGAAAAATTGGATATCTAATTTATAGCACCAAAATATTACAATTTAAAATGTTTTTCAAATTAGATATTAGACACAAATTGGATATCCAAAACAAATCAGATATCTGATTTGTAGTACTTTGTCTTGGGCATTTCTATGGAGCAATGTACTAACACCCAACCCAAAAAAAAAAAAAGGCCAACTTAGGATTTTTGCATTTTTTGGCAAGTTCAAAATGCTACTTTTTTCATGTTACCACTTTTTGGCCCATCATGATCCTACACATACCCAGGTCTAAATCAGGTAGTTGTTATTGCTAAGGTGGATCACTCCTTTCTTCAAAGGCCATACACTTATGATTAGGTCAAGTATTCTTTTCTTTAGAAAATTCCTATTGCCTTTTTGATAGGTTAATTATGATTTTATTAGATGGGTTATGAAGCACTTATTTCAAACAAATATCTTTATGAAAGAAGTATATTGGAATGAAATTAAATATGATTTGTATTCCAATGTAAAAACTACAAAGAATGGAAACAATTCTTTCAACACATAAACTATTATGTATTAGTCAATTAAAATGGAAAAGCTTACTCTATATTAGTTAGGATACACAACTAAGAAAATGATCTAAAGTGACTTATTTATCCTATAGGAACTAAGTATATAGTATACAAAGAAAACCAGCAAACTCACAACTACCCCTAGATTTTGAAGGAGTTTAGTTTTCTCCCCTTCTTGATCTCGTTAATATTGCCTAATTATTTAAAGAGATGAAGGGTCATAACACAACTTTATTCAACCCATTAAATAGCTTGGTTAATGAAACTTGACAAAAGCAGCAAAACAATTCCTACATTTTTCATTTCATGTTGAATGAAGAGTGGTGACAATAATCTACTTATAGTTTAATAAAACACTATTTTTGTAAGAAGGCTTGACATTAGAAAGATAAGTGTTACTCATAGTTTAATAAAACACTATTATAGTCTTACCAACATATACTATTGTATGCTTGCATGGATTCTTAGTTAATATATGGGGAGATAGAGATAGATGGGGAGAGAAAGAGAGAGAGATAGAGATATATGGGAAGAGAAAGAGAGATGGAGATATATTGGAAGAGAAAGGAAGAGAGGTGGAGATAGAGAGTCAATGGATAGGGGGGGTAGGGAGGGAGAGATGGTAAGAGATAGAGAAGGGGGATAGAGAGGGGGAGTGAGAGAAAGGGATATAGATAGAAAGAGATAGAGAGAGGAGTGAGAGGGAGATAAAAAGAGAAATAGAGATAGAGATATAGAGTAGGAGAGATGGACAGAGATGGAGTGAATGAGAGAGAAAAGGGGGAGAGGGAGAGATAACTCAATAGATAGAGGGGGGAAGAGGGAGTGACATAGATAGTGGGAGATATAGAGATATAGAGAGCAACAAGGAGAGATATATCAATCACCCTCCCTATATCTCTATCCATTCATCCTTATCTCTTTATCTCTCTACCTCTCTCTATCTCTTTGTCTCCTTTTCTATTTGTATGATTGTCATTATCTCCCTCTCTCTCTATATTTTCTTCCCTATATTAATCTTTGTCTCCTTAAGTATGTAATGGGTACATTGAAGAGATCTTAAAGGAGAATTATCATATCTTTAATCAAATGGCATGCTACCTTGAGCATAACTCCCCAAGGACACATGCCATCCTTGGATTTTTGACATGAAACAACCAATCAAAATTGAGTTTCTCTCTCTCATATTAATATATATTACTATTATATTAATTATATTTTGTATTATATAAAAATATACTTATTATTAATTATTAATTATAATAATTTTATACGTATTTAATAATTTTGTTAAAGAATATAATATATAATTATAATAAGTTGAATAATTATATTATTTATTATGTAAAATATAGCTAATATATACTTCTTAACTATATTGTAGAATATTAAAACCTAGCTAAATGGTGCCAAAAATTCAATTTAATTACATATCAAAACCTAACGAAACCAAGTTCTAGCTTGTCAAATTGGAGAAGGAAAGGTCAATACTCAGCACCAAGGGAAGAGTTTGGAAGTAGTGAAACAAGGTCAATGCTGCCGAAGAGTTTGGAGTTAAAACAAGGTCAATACCACAGCACCAACAACAAAGAGTTTGGAGGAGGAAAACAAGGTCAATATCAAAGACCGAGGAAGAGTTTGGAGGAGTGAAAACAAGGTAAATACCAGCACCAAGGATGAGGTTGAGGAACTAAAGGAAAATCAATGACCAAGGGGCAATGAGTACTGTAAGTTTGGCACTCCCATTCTCTTTAACCTACAATTTTCATGCCTAGTTTCCAAAGATCTTCTCGTACATTGGCACCCCCATTCTCATAAAATGGTATAAGATAAGACGAAAAATAAAATAGCTTAGTCTTTCACACTTTTATTGACCAGCCTCAGGTCTTAGAAAAACTCCCATAATCTACCCACAACTTGGTTGAGGTCTAGGATTTCATCACACATAGCCTTCATCGCATGAGTCTGAAGCAATTGTAGACTTAGCCCAAGTATATGCTAGGCTAAGGTAGATCTAATCAATGGAAATAGAGGCATACAATTCTTTGTTAATACCTCCACCACAAACATATGCAAGATGTTGTTTATTTTTATGGTAAGTAGGTTGATCTTCTAATATACCTTATGGAATTGCCAATTCCAATAAAGGGAAGCTCAAAGGACCTGGACCAAATGACGATGATTTTAAAGACCTCCTACACTTTGGGATTTGCAAGACCTAGGAGGGTGATCCCTTAATGTGTTTACAACCTCTGCACCATCATCATAAACAACATTAACAACAATAGATAATCTCATTGAATAGCTCAACATAATAGGATAATACCGAATATAATTTGTTGTTTATCAATAATATCAACTATTTGGAGCATGAAATAACTACAACATTTCACAGTATAAGATAGTCATTGATTTGCAATTTGTAGCAAGCTCTAGGTAAAGGCAAACAAATACTGAACCATACGAATAAGTACAACTTAGATTAGTGCCATATATCCATTGGAGGAGTCAAATTTATAAGCATCTAAGGGTTTATGACAAATTTAACACATAACATATAATATCCTTGATAACATTGCTTTACAATCTCATCAATATGTATTCTAACCAAATACTACTTATCAAATCCTTATACAGAACATATCCACCTACAATCCCATTCAAGCATTTGAATTAATTCCTTGAATTAAAGATAAAACAACAATCATACACACCACAACAATGATACGAACGAAACAACCATTGATCATTTTATTCAAAATTTAGATATGCTTGTACAATGGAGAGACATGAGTTTGAATGAATCATATCAATTCAAATGCGAGTATTGTCATAAAACATAAAATCCCCATGAATTCAAAACCTACTACAGAATGACTCAAAACCTAAATTGCATTTTCCCTAAAACCATCAGACTTTACAATTTGATCTGCAACTTCATCTAGACTCGACCAAAAATATTTAAATTGCTAAACCGTACTTCTGGCCTTGAAATCCTTCTTATAGAAAAAGAAGGAGCATATAAGCATCGGGCCAGAAAGCACACATGTCACCAACCAATTGGACTGCCTTGTGATATTCCAAAAAGTAATGGCCCGAAAGATCCCACCAAAGGCATAAGATAAACACAGGGTTTTACATGAAGACAAAGGTAGAACCCCAACCTTAGGCTTTTCCCAAACACCATAGATGACCAGAGACATAAGGAAAGATAAAAAATGGAACACAAAGAGAAAAATTTTAAAGTTCCATCACAAGGAAATGTCTACTCCCTTCTTGGTAGTGATAACCTCCTCCACACACAACCCTTAAAAATTATGAATAGAGGAATATAATCTTTGAAGAACTCAAATTTTATTCTCTCCTACCTGATGCAATTAGTGATTTTATCCTTACAAAC
The DNA here is from genome assembly GCA_007258455.2 of Sequoia sempervirens. NCBI lineage: Eukaryota > Viridiplantae > Streptophyta > Pinopsida > Cupressales > Cupressaceae > Sequoia > Sequoia sempervirens. Next base: position 12,526 of record VDFB02034034.1, on the reverse strand, counting down.
ATTTATAGTGATTACTAGAGGCACATAGACCAGTTCTTCATAATAGAAGAATTTGATCACACTTTTCCAATGATGGAATTATGAGAAAACCTTAGGTTAAATGAATAATTCCTAGCTAAGTTCTCTAAATCATGTCCAAGGGTAAACCCACAATAGTGGGTTACAATTTTTTGAATGAAGAAAAATTAGAAATTCCCATCAAAAAATTTAAAGTGGTTTATCCCCTCTAATGAAAGGGGTTCAAATGAACAACCCCCTTCTAATGAACCCCCCCTTCGAATGAACCTCCCCCCCTTCTAATGAAACCCCTCCCGCCTTCTAATGAACCCCCTCTTGCACCATATAGGGGGGTTCAAATGAACTCCCCTTTGTTAGAAGGGGGTTCATTTGAACCCCCTTCATTAGAAGGGGGGTTCATTCGAACCCCCTTTTTTCACCTTCCCCTCCACCATTTCAAAATTTATGCATTTTTTTTACCATCGAAGCTTGGGAAGGAGGTGAAAATGGATTCAACTTGATAAACCAAGTTGGATGATTGTAGTGATCAAAACGCGCTTTCCAACAACTATAAATTTAATATATTTTGTTTTTATTTTTTATTTTATTTTTTAGTTTTACTATACATAGGTTTTTCACTGAACATCAAGTTCGGTGAAAAATCATTGTGGAAAAATAGTAAATTTGAGGAAAAAAATTTGAAAAATATATATGAATGAGGTATTGATGTCCTCATTCCAAAAAAAAAGAAAAATTGAATTTCAATACATACCAAAAAATTTATGCAAGTCAAAGTGCACCTATGTCTAAATTATAAATGTTTTGACTTCAAAACTTAATTAAAAGAAAAATATTCAACAAAATGCTATGAAAAATAAAATGAAACCACTAGATACTTGTGTTACCAACCTAAATTCGCAAGAATCATAATTTTATCCTTTATATAAAAAAAGTTATGCAAGCCAAAGTACACACCACTTTTTAAAAATGTTGTTTACTATTGAAAACTAGTTATCAAAGGAGATGCAAAAAAATTATAATTTAATTTCAATTTAAAAAAAAAATACACTTAAAATCTACAGAAAAAATCTCACAAATCACTAGTTTACATCATTTTCAAATTCCTAATAGTTTACCTACTATAAGTGTCAGAAAGTGAAGTTTTCTCTGAAAATGTTGATTTCAATGTCAACTTTAGCGAAAAAGTGTAACCCATTATTACGGGATGACCCCCAACCGTATAAGAGAACACCACTACTGTGTGTACTTGGATACCATGGAGAAAGGCTCTTTGGGCTCTTTCATCAATCCTCCTACCTTAAAACATACCAAAAGTCTCCTAGCAATTAGACATAGGAAGATTTAGATGACTTAACCAGGCCTAGTACACGCTCCATCCTCGTTAACCACATCGACATATGGAAATTCAATGTAAATTTTCTGCTATTTTTAGTTATGTAGGTGTCCAATAAACCATTTTCTGGTGTTTCCCTTCAAGTTTATTTACTTGAATGAAGAGAAAAAGTCCTTTTATTACAATTAGAGCTTACATTTGAGGCCTTGGTTGTGTAACTAGTGGACCATAGTTACATTTAACACTTGTTACAAAGTTTGGGACTTAAAATGTTAAGTAGATTTGATTTGTGATGGACACTTTTGGATGGTAGTAATAATAACTTGCAATCTATCAAGACTTGATTACCTTATAACCTGTGAAATTATAGCGATGAAATGATAGATTAATCATAATGTCACCTTAGGATCACATCACCGTGAAAGAACTTCATCCAACATCCTTATGAGTGTAGGTACCACAAAATAGGTATTTGTTAGATCTATCTTCCTCGAGCGAGGGAAATTTGGGAAGAGAAGAGGAAAGCGAGAAATGTAGGATGTCTAAAAGAGGGAGATCAACTAGAGGTCAACAGATTAGAAGAAAATTATGTAAACGCATGGAATTTTTTCTTACTAAAGGGGGGTCATGTTCTTATGATGATAAGAGCATAGGAAACATAGAGGTTCCCTTGAGGTACAAACACCTACGGAAACAATGGGTACCCAAGGAACTTCCTCCAATAAAAACTGATTTTTGTGTCAACGAGAGGATATATCGCATAGCACCATCGTCATACATGGTTTGGGCATATTTTTCATGGACGACATAAAGGTTTGTTATGAAAAAGTTATTAAATTGATGGAGTATGTCAGACCCTGTTACAGTTACAAATATTGGATGCAACTGGTTCGATATACATGAAGTATGCATAGGTATGCATTGTTAGCAAATTATATACAGCTAAAAGATAATGATCAAAATAAAGGAGTGGCTATGTACATTGATGGAAGGCCAAAATCCTCAGGGAATATTGTAGGGTTTATAAATAGTACATGACCTGGATCAACAAATAAGCAACCCAATTGCATATTCGAGGCGTGCGAGGGAAACTGTGTATTCGTATGTGTGATAAAATCAATAACTGCAGGGGAAGAGTTGTTAATCGATTACAATTTGAATCACTTAGTTACAAACACAGTTACTATGGTGGTGGTACATACTATGTACCATTTTACCCAACCTCCAATTAATGACTCCAATATACCATTTTATTCATATTTTTTTTCATAAGTCTATTGGTTTCATTTTGGTAATGTTTTTTTATATTTAATTTTTGTCATAGCGAGACATTGATCGTATGGAGCAGGCTCTAACCCAGAGCACAGATCGTGATGTATCTTCAGGAACTTCTACCCAACAGGTTTACCTCATTGTAATTGTACAAATTATATATGAGAAAAATGTTTTATTATTATGTTGTTTTCATAATTTTACTGGGATAATTTTGATAATGTTTTTAATATTATTGTTGCAGTTGATTGATCGGGGAAAGGCATCATTAGTAGACGAGAGCATCCATAGGGAGGTGTAGTCAATATTATGTGATGATGACATCTCTTATTCAAAAAACCCTCTTGATATGATAAGGAACACCAAAAAAAACTGCATTGAAGAAATCATTAAGTTGTTATTCATAGTGCGTCAAATAGATGAGATAAGAGAGAGGGTTAAAATATTGACTGAGAGATCACAAAACTTCCAAGTAAGTTGTCATGAGATCTTTAATTATAACATAAGTTCATTCATGGTTTTATATTTTGTACTCTTTTATGTCATGAACAAAAATATGTGTTGTTTTTATAGGATTTTTTGCATCCTCATGATGCTCCTAGCCATGATCAGGGTACTGCAAGTATTGCCCGAGGAGTAGGGGTTGGTACAAGTGTCCATCCTAATCTTCCTGCGCATGCATCACATCATCTAACCCCATCATCTATGCCTATATTATCATCTGAAATGTCGGCAACACATACCATGCAGGCATCTATTAGTGCACCCTCTGACAGCGAACACATGCTAGAACATGCGTCAGGACATGTACCTGGGGATGCAGAGGCCACTAGTATTGGTGATATTTTAGCAACATTTCCTAGATCTTCCTGTATTATTAGTACGAGAACATTTCCAGTCACATTTTTGGTGACCGAGGATTTCGTTCCCGTAAAGATAGAGGTCCTAGGTACTTTAAAATGTTTTAATTATTATTATATATAATCCAATTGAAATTTACTTATTGATCACTCTTTTTAGACTATTGATCCCATGATCATTTTGTAGGAAATGTTTTTTTTATAAGCATCTAAGTGCTATTAAATTGGAGTTCTTTGGGCCCACCATACATACACGATGGAATTCCCAAAATCAAGATTTAAAAGATGACCTCATTAACCATTTAGTTATGCTCTTCAGTGATAAAATATTCAATCGAACCAAGATCATTAAGAAAGTTGGTACCTATCTAAAGTATGTGAGGGACCAATATAGGTCACATTTAGAGAAGAAAAAAAAGTACGAGTGTCCCCCCATGATTCTGGAGAGGGAGTGGAAGGACCTGGTGCCAGATGGAAAGGAGAAGGCTAAAAAGAAAAAAGGAAAGACACCACCAGGCCAAGGAAGGTATGTGATACTATCAACAATGTAATTATATATTGATTACTCTTTCTTTTTATATAATCTAACGTATTTGAAACTTTTCATAGGCTTCCTAACACATCGAGGGCAACAAAGGAAAGACTCGAAAAATATGGGCAGCACAAACTTGGCTCTGGTGGTTATATGAAATTAGCCACACAAATTGTAAATATCAATAAATAAAATATTGTATCCAAATAATAAATTGAAAACAATTTTGGTTTTATCACACCATAGAATCAAAATTCATGATCTTATGCAAAAATGTAGGGCTCTGAATTCAATAGAGTTCCCACAGAAGATGACCTGAAGATTTCCTTCCAGCAAGGCTATGGAGCCATGGATGAACACCTAAGAGTCTTGACTAGGAAAACACAATCTTCCACTGCATCCGACACACAGGTAAATAAACTCAATAAAGTATATTTAAAATTGAATACTTGTGCAATCTATTCAATATTATATTCCACCATAAAGTAATTACATGCCTATTTGTTTTAAACATTCAAGCAATGATAATATTGTACATGACATTGGAATGCAGCCTGGTGAGGGTCGAGCACAACCTAGATGAAGGTCATGGTGTGCATCCCGGTACTTTAGAGCATGTAGATGTGATCAACATGTTGAGCATGATCCGGCTAGAGAAGATCAGGAACATGATGTGGCCCCATTAGGTAAAGAGGACCACTCTAAAGTTCTTTTAAACATATTTAATTGCAATTGGTGTATTAATTAATGTAACCTTTCGTGTTTCAACTTTAGAGCATGTAGAGCGTGATCAACGTGTTGAGCATGATCAAGTTAGAGAAGATCAAGAACATGATGTGGCCCCATCGTGTAAAGAGGACCACTCTCAAATTTTTAAACATATTTAATTTCAATTGGTGTATTAATTAATGTAACCTTCATGTTTCAATTGCAAATCAGATTTAGAGGGTGTTCAGCATGTTGAGCATGAGTCTATAACAAAAGTTCAGGAATATGATGTGGACCCATCAGGTAAAGAGAACCACTCTAATGTTCTTTTAACTAATGAAATACTTGTAACAATAATAATAAAACATATCAGTTTAACATTTCTTTGTTATTGCAGAGACCCCCCTTGTAGCGGCATCCATGTTATGAGCAGATGGCTACGCGTACATTAAGATCACAAGCATAGGGTAGAACAACTAAAGGGGGGACATATGATATAGAAAATGATACTCCACTTCGATTTTTTTAGCTTTTAAAAAGAAACAAAAATAAAAGTAATTGTAATCATATCATGACAACCATATTTTTCATAATATGTCAAAATTGAAAGAATGAATATTATATGTTAATGAATGAATGCGAATATTTTAATTAATGAATGTTCTATGTTAATGAATGAATTTTATATGTTATTAATGGATGAATGAATGATTAATGTTATATGATTGGGTATGGGGAATTGAGAGTGATGTGAGGGGGGGAGGGGCCAAATGAGCTTCCACTATCACGTGGTTGGCCCTGTTAAGTAGAGAATATTAAACTATTCTCAAAACAAAGAGAAGCTCAATAAGGTAATGCAATTTTCAATATAAGAAATGCATCATTTGAAGCATCAAACCAATATGCAAAGATGAAAGAAAGTTCTATCTTTTCACTATGGTGGCAGAAAAATGATTCTTTATACCCTTAATCCATGCTCCGCATCATAATTTGAAGTTGTTTCCATTCCAATGTTCTGAGTTTAGTTTGTTTGTATGGATTTGTATGAATACCACATTGTGTTGTGTGTGTATTTGGTTTCAAAGCTCTATTTCTTATGTTTTTAGTGGTGTCATAACTCTAAAATTTCACTTTTGTGTATAACAGGTTAGTGAAAAAATTGGCAGCTCTAAAGGGTTTAGAGGATTGATTGAGATAGATACACGGATATTTGGATCTTGTTGTTGATGGGAGGCTTCCACTTAACCATGGAATTTTGTACCATTTGCAGGTATGCAAAAATTTCTCTACTTACATTCATTATTGATCATAAATGTTGTAAATGATATTAATGCTTCAAACTTAAGATTCGTTTCATTGTTATAATGATCAAAATGTTATACTTTTCTATACATTCAAGCATTCTCTTGTCCCCTACCCTTTTCTCTCTCCCCCCTCCTTTTAAGAATTTTCTTTTCATAAAAGATTCACATTTTTGTCTCATTTACACAAATTTATCTGAATTGCTAGGAGTGAATAAAGATATGTAAAAGATGATGGATTATGTTTAAACAACTTTCCATCTTATAGCTAATTAAATCCTTAATATTTGAATATTTTAGAGCTTGAATAATGCTTGTATATGCATGTGTAGTAATAAGGGAGCCTATGTGAAGATTGAAATTTAAAACATCACTTTGGTATTTTTCTTTAGGCAGTGAAATGATATTTTGAGTAATACAAACCTACACACACATTGATATTTTTTGACATTGCATTCAGGAAATTTTTTTCTCTTATGCCTACCCTCGGCTACACATGGAGGTATATAATATTGGTTTCTGGGTTTTTTCTGTAAGTAGTTAATTTCATAGAGGAAGACTAAAATCTTCTTAATGTCCTATTAGGTGTGAAAGCATATGAATCACTTGCTGAAGGCACCATTTTGTATTCATCCAAAAACTGGTTTGTTCTTTTTTTATGTTTCTTGCATGTGTTTTTTTTAGGCTGTAGAGATGTAGCTTGACTCTTTCCTTTGCACTTTTCATCTATTTTGATGATTACAGTAGATTGTCCTCATAATTTTTCATGTAGATCTATTAGTAACCATATTTTCTACCAATCAATTTGAAAACCAATCAAAGATTAAGGAATATTTCACTTACTTGTAGTCATCCATTAATTCATATGTTGTAGGTTGTGTCTGTGTGCCAATAAATCCCGATGATTGCGAGAACTTTAATCCTACAAGTGTATCCAATCTTTCTCAAGTAAAAGTCTTACCTTATTTTATAGTACTTTAAATGGTTAATTGAAGGTGTTTATTTAGATCTAAGATAGTTGAACCTTGGATTAAAATATGGTATTAGATGGGCAGTATAATGATAAAATTGAGGTCCATTGAACACAAATTATGAACATAATTTACTGGACTATGAATAGTGTTACAATTATAATTATTTCTCCTTTACCTACCTCTACATTAATGAAAAAGATAGAAAATATTGAAAGTTCATTACATGTCTCATGTATGTGATAGTATTTTAATTTTGTTTAAGTTGTTCAAGAGCTTGATTAGGTCAAGAATATGTTCTACAAGCTCTGTTCTCTTGACACTACTCAACATTTTCCCTACACATTTTCTCTTCAATCCAAACATGTCTTAACTCCTTCCCTTGTTAGCCCTTGGTTGTTCTCAAGTGTAATGCTTTTTATATGCATCTTGCAGTCTGTATGTATGATCAATCATCTCTTATGAAGCATGGATAACCTTTCATGGAATTGTTGTTGTAATTAGACAATTGCCATTGTGAGAATAATCATTTAATTTGTATGGAAGTAAGTCTTTTTCATATTATTTGACTTGGTATTGTAAACTTGTCTTTGCAGGATTCTCTAGGGTGAACAACAAAACTGTGATGATAGGTAGAGTTGTACAACACCATAAATCATTTGGCATTATCAATATATTTCTTATAGAATACTCTGTGCAAGTAAAATAGAATGTGAAATGACAATTGGTTTGGAATTCAAATATGAATATAAGTACACTATACACAAGAAGATTTTATTTATTCTATGATTTAAAGAACCCCAAAATAAGAAAATTAATAGGTTCCATTTGTTTACTTGCTCTTAGACACTTTTTTAATCGGTGAGACCCTTAGAATGTCTTGCCATAACCAGCAATGTTCAAAACTCTTGAAGAGGTCAAATCGATGTGACATTGGATATGTCTTACCAACAGAAGTAATCAGAAAGACATTGACTATCAGAGTGAGTTTTCTATCATGTGCTAATGATTGATCTCTCACCGATGGGTTGGCTTTGGTGGTCATCGCTAAGAGTCTCTATGATGACATGGTGTAGGTCTATTTAAAACTCCTAAAGAGGTCAGATTGGTGTGACATTGGACCTGTCTTACTGACAGAAGTCATTGGTAAGACATGGACTATCAGAGTGAGTTTTCTATCATATACCAATGATTGATCTCTCACCGATGGGTTGGCTTTAGTGGTCATCGCCAAGAGTCTTTGCGATGACATGGTGTAGGTCTATTTAAAACTCTTGAAGAGGTCATATCAATGTGACATTGGATCTATCTTGCTGATGGAAGTCATCAGCAAGACATGGACTATCAGAGTGATTTTTCTATCCTGTGTCGATTATTGATCTCTCACTGATGGGTTCGCTTCAATGGTCATTGCCAAGAGTCTCTGCGATGGTACATTTCAACAAATATTTTTAAAAAATTGCATTGTTTCATCACAATTTCTACAAAGGCCACCGATGAATCACTAAAAATATCAGAAAAAGTTGCTATAGTTGTGATGAAGGTTGTATCATAACTCCTTGCCCATTTTTGTGAAATGGCTATGAAATTTTGGTGTTGTTTGATGCCTTGGAAGAGCCATTGCAATTGAATTTTGGTTGCGATTCGTCAATGGATACATGAAGTTTTCATCGATATACCAAACAAAATTTGAGTCATCTTATGATGTCGACGACCAATGAATCTGCACTGTTATTTCGACGTTTAATTTGTCGTCAAAATTTTGACGAAAAAATAGCGACGAATTTTTTTTGTCAATTCGTCGATTGTTTGACAAATGTTTGTCGAATGACCAACGAACGTTTCTCAGAGAATGAAGTCAAATTCAGTAGTGGCTTATTCATTTACAATACTTAACTTCAACTATGTATGTGTATGCATTATGTATTCATTTTAGTGTCTAAAAATTTGAAGCAAATCTTAAAAGATGGCACTAGTTTTGCAACACTGTAGAATATTCTTGGTTAAGCAAAACTTGGTTTGGAAAGTCTGTCTACTATAATACTTGTTATTTTTGTTTTTGTTCATATTTTCAAAGTTAGGATAACTTCTTAAACCCTTAAACCTTTTGAATTTTCTGTAAAATCTGAGTTAAACCTAAGTTTCTAACATCATAGCAATATTAAATCTGATGAGCAAGTTGAGTTTCAAATTTCTATTGTAAATTTTCTGCTATAGTACACCCATTTCTAGAATTTTGAAACTTCATCACATACCTGAAAACTCCATGCTTTGTGAACCATAAAGGCCCCCTTGTGATTATCAGTAAAATAAACATTAGAACTAAGTTATTTATGCACCATCATGACCTGACACCTATGAGACCTTGGGGTGATTTTATAAAACTTGATTGTAGATTATTACTTTTCAAGAGAGACAAGACACTTGTTTTCTTTTTGCGTTGAGAAGTGCAAAAAAATGCATCAACAAAACTAGCGCTAGATGGAGGGATTTGGGATGAATCTGGATTGAATTGGGTCATTCTCTCCAAAAATATTTTATAGGGTTACCAAATCCACACTAGATAAAGGATAGTTTCAAGAGTTAAGGAACCCTACCAAGGTTAAAATAGCCAAGAAAGGGGAAGTTTCAGCATCAGTACCACCCACTCAACCTCCATCTCATCCATCTCTCTCATCTCCTTCATTCAAACTAGCTACTTCTCCATTTACTAGCCACATCCAAACTACTATGTTCCAACCACATATTGCCGCTACACATCCATTACCACCCCCACCTCCACAAATGGCTTGGTTTGCCAACAATCCCTCACCATTATCCTTTTTAGGGTTAGAGATGGAAAATATCTAACAATTAAATACAGATTTAAATAATAAATAGAGAAACTAAAACATACACAGAATAAATCATAACACAGAGAATTTAATGTGGTTCACCCAATCTGGGCTACCCCCACCAAACCGCAGCCATCCAATACTTTTATTATCCAGTACAAAACCTATTACAATCTCATGAATAATCACATTTTTCATCATACTGTAACCCCAATCCCAACCCCTTTTAACAAGCTTTTAGAAGCTTCCAGAATTAGGGTTTTACAAAGTCAGTTTTATTTCTTTTTCAAATATTTTTCCTTTTTCGCTGACAGTATACCATGGGCTATATAGTATAGCATGATCAGTCCCCACATACCAACAATCTCCCACTTGGAGACTGATCAGGCTCCACACCATTACAACCTCCCACTTGGAGACTGATCCTAGACAACATTGCTGCACTTACAGCTCCCACTAGAAATAAGGACCTTGGACCCTGCTACTTGGTTATACTTGAATTCAACCTTGAAGGCCAACCAAAGCTGAAGAGGAGCTCAGCTTCTCCCTTGGCACCACCTTCATAAACATATCTGCTAGATTGACATTTGTATGTATCTTGTCCAGTTTGACCTGTCCATCTTCCAACACCGACCGAATGAAATGATATCTCAATTGTATGTGTTTTGTTTTAGAATGTAAGGCATATTTCTTTGCAAGATGTATAGCACTCTGATTGTCTGTAAATAAGTAATTTCCATCATGTTGTTTTCCCAACTCATCCATGAAAAGTTGCAGCCATATCATCTCCTTTGCTGCCTCTGTTGCAACAACATACTCTGCCTCTCTGGTGGATAAAGCAACCACCTTTTGCAATCAAGAAATCCAACTCACTGATGTCCCACCAACTATAAATACATAACATGTGGTACTTTTCCTAGTATCTATATCCCCTGCCAAATCTAAGTCAACATAGCCTTTTAAATCAGTATTAGAGCCCCCAAAACATAAACACTTATTGGATGTACCTCTCAAATACCTGAGAATCCATTTTACTGCATTCCAATGCTCAACCTGTGATGAATCAAATACCTACTAACAACTCCTACGACATGTGCAATATCCGGTCGCGTGCATACCATGGTGTACATTAAACTACCTACAACTCAAGCATATGGTACCTTAGACATTTTTTCTTCCTCCTCTTGTGTCTTTGGACACATATCCTTAGTCAATTCAACATGACTAGGGAAAGATGTGCTGACAACTTTTGCATCTCCATATGAAATCTTTGCAACACCTTTTCAACACCCAAATCCTTCATAGCAAAAGATTTTGCTAACTGTTGTTTTAGCTCACTGATGTGATCCATGTTAGACCAAGCTACAAGCATGCCATCAACATATAAACACAAAATAATGTAGCTATCATTATCCAACCTCTTAAAATAGGCACTGATGATTGGGTGCGCCTGCTGTGGCGCTTAACCGGCCCAAAGCAAGGCTACGTCGGAGTTTCAGGTACTTAGATTTGTTAGGTTAACGGCCGAGGTAAGTAGCGGAAAACGACCGATTAAACTTTGGTTTAATGGCGCGTCAGGTCATTGGGTGTTCGTATGTGGTGCATGTTCCGAATCATGGAAAGGTTGTTTTAACATCAAGCTATTCTAAATGCAAATCTTCAGCAACCACAATACTTAAAACAATACGAATAGAAGTCATTTTAACAACAGGAGAAAAAATCTCATTAAAATCAATACCCTTTTTCTATGCAAATCCCTTTACAACTAATCTGGCTTTAAATATTTTTACCTCCATCCTCCTCTTTTAGCCTATAAATCCATTTGTTTGGTAAAGCCTTTTTACCTGTAGGCAACTTGCATAAATCTCAAGTCTAATTTTCCAGTAAGGAGTCCATTTCTTCTTTCATTCCATACTCCCACTGAACCTTGGTATCCACATGCATAGCTTCATCATAATATTCTGGTTCACCAACATCAGTTAACAAAATAGTATACAAAGAGGGAGAGAATCATTCTGGAGGTCTACTTATCCTTGAAGATCATCTAACAGGAGTTTTTGGTATTTGTTGTTGTTGTTGTTGCCCAGCATGAGGAACCACTGAAACATCATTGTATGGAGTATCATCCAACACTACATAATCTTTTTCTTTCTTCTCATGCTAAAGCAACAGATCTTTGTACAACACTTTCTCATTGAATATGACATCCCTGCTTCTCACAATTTTCTAATTTTCAAAATCCCAAAGCTTATAACCAAATTCATCAATGCCATATCCAACAAATACACATTTCTTAGATTTTGCATCAAACTTGGTTCAGTTTTCAGAATCTACATGTGCAAATGCTTCACAACCGAAGGTTTTGAGAAAAGAATAACTCACCTTCTTACCATTCCATGCTTCCTCTGGAATACCACAATGCAAAGGATTAGAGGGACCTCTATTGATTAAATAAACAACAGTGTTTACAGCTTCTGCCCACATTTTTAAAGACAACCCAACATGCAATCTCATAGTCCGTGCATGCTCCATTATTGTTCTGTTCATGTGCTCAGCCACTCCATTTTCTTGTGGAGTCCTTGGAACCATTTTCTTCCTACGAATACCATTAGAGGAACAATAATCTTCAAACTCTTTACTGCAATACTCACCACCATTATCAGATCTAAGACATTTTATCTTTTTACCCGTCTCATT
>VDFB02034033.1:0-19433 GCA_007258455.2 Sequoia sempervirens | reverse complement strand
CTTCATTGATATCTTCAATGATATATTGGCTTTCTAAGAAAGCTTCTTTTCTTCTATATTCACTAAAATCTATTAAAACTTTATTGGTCTCTTCCCTGGTTAAATCATGTGAGATTTTTCATCTATATTTTATGTAGCATAATAATTTAGTATTATATCCACTTGATCTTTCCTTGCTCTAGTTACTTTATGATATTCTTTTATCAACTTCATTTTATTCATAATCCAACCCATCACCCTTTCATCAAGTTTTTTCACTAGATCAGTGAGGACATTAGAAAATATTTCATTAAAAATCCTTAACAAAGATTCTTCACCTTTAGTATTGGCATGATCATAATTTTTTTTTCTCGACTTCTCAACAATAGTTATATCTTCAAATTTCAAATCTAAGACCCTTTTCCTAAGGTTCTCCACTTTATTTTGACACTTTGCACCATTTCCTTTTCTAGATTCAACTAATCAATTGGGGTCCTCACCTTAATAATGGTTTTAGTAGTCAAAATACCTTCTTTGATAAAAAAATCTATCATTTATATTTTGGATGGCTAGCAATTTTGATAATTCTACATCATTTTTTTCTATCTTGTTATCACAATTATCTCTCAACTAAAATAATTTTCCCTTCTGATTGGAAATTTTCACCCCATCTAGTAGTATCAATTTTTAATGTTTCTTCCCCTTTTTATATCATTGTCTTTATCCATTTTTTTCATATTACTAACATTCTTCTTCCTTTTTAGGGACGATATCTCATACTGAGATATAAGAATATGTTGGGAAAGTAGTTGCTCTATGATCTAGTCAAGAACAACCAATTTCTTGATGTAGCCTTGAAGTTGTGCTACTTGTGATTTTAGTTCTTGCTTTCTTTTCTTATCCTTATCCAACCTTGTTGTTGTTGCATTCATATTGGATCTTAATTATTCAATTTATTATTCCCTTGTGGAACACCCAAGGTTAATGGTGGATACATAGTAATCTGAAAGCATCATTCCACCTTTCTCTTTTTGGACTGATGGGGTGGCAATTTGTGCAACTCTAGATCTTGTAGCATCCTTTTTGATACAATAAATTATTTGTACCTTTCTCTTACGTTTAGGGATTTATGTTTGTATAATCAATCTCTTGATACCCAATTGAATTATTTCAAATTGTGGTTTCCATTGAACTTCACTTTCTAGCCAACTAGGAACCTTAGCCTCTTGTCTTTCAATATTACCTTGTCAATATTTAGTTTTTTCTTATTGTCCTATAGGATACCTGTCTTGCTCTAATGGTACTTATTGTCCATCTTGAATCTCTCATTTTAGTTTTTTTTCTTCTTTTCTAAGGGTAACATTATCCTACACCTACTCATGCTAAAATTCCTTTGAACCAACCTTATTGGTGTCATCAATTGTTTGGTCAAAAACAAAATCTATGAGAATATTAACTATTGGTTATCATATTTCTTGTTCAATGTGAACCAAATGATCAAATTATTTATTTAATTGTTGAACATCCTAAGAAATGGTATTCTTCCTTTTCATTTTCTATGCATCAAAAGAAGCCTATAAAATAATATCTTGAAAAAAAAGGAAACTTTAGCCTTTAGTTTCTCAATGATGTGGGGTTGAGGGGGAGGAATTATTTGCTTCACCTTAGATAATTTTTATTACATATAATTTAAAATTCCCCTTGGTCCTAAACATTCCTCCTATGAAATTTTAGTTTCTTCTTCATCTCCTTGGGTAGAATGACTTGTAACTTCCTCTTTTTCTAGTTCCTCTCTCTATCTCCTCAAGGATTCTAAGGGTGTTTGACATAGATGGTGGATAGATAAATTCTTTATTAATTGGAGAGGAAGGTTTATTTTTTAATGTTTTTTACTTTCCTATAGATCTATTGCTAGAAGAGGGGATAATGACCCGTGCAAGGCTTGATTATTGTTGGAATTGTTGAAAACAAGGTGGAACTAAGCTACAATAATAACTTATGCATGTCTATTCAAATCTTAAAATAAGATTACCAGATCTGATTTAATGTATGTGATTACACATTCATCTTAATATAAAAATAAGCAAACAAATATGACACCAGATTTATATGGAGAAACCCTTTCAGGAAAAAACTCCACACGAAAAAAGAGGGAAAGTATAAATTATTTATCTTCAAAAGAGAGATAATCCATAATAAAATTCCTTTCTATTCTCCTACAACTCAAATTATTCCATATATCTTCAAATAACACAAGATGCTACTACCTGTAAGGTAGGGTAGCCAACCACACCAAGGCTTCAAGTCACAAAGAGCTGAGAGCCAAGGGCTACCCTAGATTACCTCAAGCTAAGTGGGTGTTTTAGGCCAAGGATAGAGAATGAAGAGAACTCTCAAGTGCTTCTGCCACTCTACTGATCTAAATGCTTGAATTGGACTAGACAAGCTAGTTTTTGGAATTTGAACCATACCTCAGATAGCTCTCTACTTGAGGACAATAGTGCGGGTCAAGGATGACAATGTAATGTGCTGGCGTCTCTTTGGGGCGCTGGCATCTATACAACCAAAAAGTGAAAAGTACAGTGTGGAGTTCAGAAAAACCTACTAACAACCTAGTCAATGAGATTTAATGAACTAAATAGAGTAACGAAATACAATAAATGATTATAGAGATGATGGACATAGAGAAAAAAAATGTGACGAAATCCAACTCACTGAGAGTCCAGTTCGCCAACAAGCTCCATGCACACATACACCTACACACAAAAAAGAGAGGAAAAATGTTGTGGGCTGTATAGGGGTTTGCCTCAGTCAAATACTCACTTTGGTGTTTCCACCTCCATGGACAACTAGGAAAGCCACGAGATAGAAAATGAGATAAAGAGAGCAATGGAAAAGAGTACCGAACAATCACAACAACATTATGCTACATAAATCAAGAAACAATGCTATGGAAATGGATAGATGAAACAATATCACCTTCTCAATCAAGGTACTCTCAAGCACGTAAAGGAGGTTGCGAGTTTGGTGAGGTCTACGCTACCACAACAACAAAGAAGCAGTCCCTTGGGACACCAAGTTATCAGCTCCAATGGTGGAAAAGGTGCAGAAAGATGTGAAGAAGATGGATTGGAATGCTCAAAGAAATCAAGCTAGTGTGTAGAGGATTGAGAATTTCCAAAGAGATGAAATGAATGAGAAAGATAGGCATTTGAAGATCAAAATGGGAGGGAAATAGCCATTTTTGAGCTGGCTGGTCGACACAAAGGCATTACATTTCATCCCCAATGAGAAGTGTAACGTCCTTGCAAACTCCAGAGGTAGGAATTTGTTAGGGATGATAGTGCACCATGTAGACGTCCATGTGCCATGCTTGCTTCCCAAAAAAAAATTCCCCCATCGACACAAAAGACAATTGCCAAGTGGATGAATTGTGAATGGGTGATGTGAAATTTCTTAGTTAGTTTTTATTTCCTAAGGTGGAGAGGGATTTTGAAATTTAAAGAGAGTTTTAAATTCACTCTATATTTTTCCCCACTTTAGAGCATGAGGTGCTAATGAATGTTGACCAAAATGCGTCGGGTTAGAAATGTCACGGAGCATCAAGAGGGAAGCATCTTTGCTTGATCTAACAAAATCAAAAGCCTTGAGTAGGAAAAAAGAACTCTACAGGTAATCTCTCCTAGGGAGGTTCAAACAAAGGACTTCTTAGATCCTCAAAACTACAGAGCCGAACAAAGTACACCGAAGGCCCGCAGACCAACAATGGACAAATATTGCAGGATGCAAGCACTTCAAAGGGCCTTGGACCTGCAAAGAAGGCACCCTGAGGTACTCTCTCCTAAAGGAAGCCTAGTGTGAGGGGACTTCGCAGAGTTAGATTAGAAAGCAGATTCATAGGCACACCTGCAAAGCAACATTTTAATCCGTAGAGAAAACATGTTAGAAAACAAAGAGAAGCCACACAAGAATACAAGCAGAAAGTCACACAGATAGTCAAAAAATTGAATAGCTTTCAAAGGGGTCCCTCGGGAACCCTTCAAAAGAAAAGGGTTCCACTCAAGGGATGCGCTATTTGAAAGTGTAAGCGTTCTTTTTGTAAATCAATTCAACATCAAGGAATTCTTTCAAAAGATATTCACATCATCAAGTAATTTGAAAGGAAGAAAATGACCCCTCATGTGGGGAAGGTCAAGGCTTCTCCCACAAGAAAAGTTTCTCCCACCTTAGAGGAAAGTTCTTCAAGTTCTTTCTTTACATACCCATGACAAAGGAAACACATTCCACCAGGTGTCCTTGTTGAGAATGCAATTTTTGAATTTCTTTTTTAAATATTTTTAGGAAAAGATTCGTTGGCCACCAAATGCATTTTCTAAAAATCTAAGTTGACATGATATCCCACCCTTAGGATGGTGTGTGTTGAATGTAGAGGCATGTGATGTCCTAAGGAGAGAAAATCAAGAATGAAAAAGTGATGTTGTGGCCCATAGAACATAATGAGAGGTAACTATGGTAATGTTTCCACACATGTGAGGGACAACACATGAGCAACACAACATCACAAATCAAGCATGAAAGATAAGAGAGCAACAATGTAAAGAAAAACAACATCACGGACAAGGGACACAGGGGTGATCTGATATTTTGGGGTTAGAGCTTCTCATAAATATATATAAGTATAATAATAGTATATTAATGAACTATCATCAACCCCTTACTGTATCAAATAATATGATGAATGTACAAGAAGACAAAATAAAAATAAAAAATTGGGTCAACATGGAAGGGAATCCTAAACACCCCAACACTTTGCATCGTCCCCAATTGTTGAAAATCAATACACATAATAGAGGAAAAATGATGCCACAAATAGAGGAATTTTTACGACACACAAATAGTCTTGTATCCAAGCACCTACAAGTGTGACAAGGGTCATCCGAGAACACATAACACAAGCACGAGGGAACAAAAACACATACACACAATCTACACTACAGATAAAGAAGAGGCACCCCCTAACACTCATTAACCAAGAGGTCACAGGCCTCCCAATCTAGATCATAATACAGGGAAGGAATATGAGCCTACAAGGGTGGAATATCAAGGGGGGAACCCTTTGATTCCCTGACAACAAGAGCCAAGGAAGAAGGCCTCACGAGGTCTTCTCTGCTTAGTTCTTGTGGGGTAAAGGTCAGCAACTTCGAAAAGATCACTGAAAGGGCTAAGACCTCATCCAGAGAGTTAAACATGCAATTCACAAGAGTTCCATGTGTTGCCTTAATGGACAAGGGAGGTAGCACCTGAGATTTATTACTAGGCTCACCAAGAGACTCGAGAGCAGTGACAAACTTTGAGGATGTCAAAACTTCTTCTGTCATTAGGATGGAACTCGCTACCAAAAAACCACCCTCTGAAGAAGGTGGACTCCTCTTTTACCCCCCATTGCTAGTGGGGCCATCCTCCATCTTTCACTTCATCAAAGGATGCGAGATCCCCATGGATGAGGCAGAAAGCAATGAGGAGGAGAAAACTACAGTGAACACCACCAAGATTTTTGACATGTCTAAAGGCTTTGAGAATGGTGGGATGTATGGGAGGGACATCAAGAGAGGCTGCCTAACCAATGGAGCAATAAACACCTGCACCCTCTTGGGGTTAGGAACGTTTATGCTTGCAACAGGAGTTGGAAGTAGCATCGGGAATGACTGAACTGGAGCAGAGGGGACAAGAGAGGAGGACACAACAACATGCCTTGAAATAAGGGTTGTTGACTCCCCTTCCTTCCTCTGTACAGTGTCCTCCTCAACGGCTAGAGCCTTCCATTAACACTTGCACTCATGGGCAAGGTGGTTCCTACGACTCTGGGAGTTAGAGGCTAGAAGCTGAGATGGAATAGAAGAATCCTGCTCAGCCATCAGAGTGCCCATTACGTTTATTTTTGGTGGAGGGAGAGACTCCTAGATGGGATTAGGAGGGAGAGATTGAGAGGAGGTTGGAGCAACAGTAGGGGGTTTCAACTCTAATGCCTCAGTGATAGGCCTCTTCCCATTTGTTAGCTTGGGGGCAGGAGTGGTAGGAGGCCGTGGAGGCCAAGACATAGAGGACTCCCCACAAGGACCTTTCCTCTTACCATACAAGTAGGTCCAAGGTTCTAGAGGCAAGGTAGGAAGGTCGGATATCCAAATCTTAGCTTTATGCCAAGTAGGTACCATTAGACTTCTTATGCAAAAACTAGGGGTAGTCTCCCAAAGCTCCTCTTCAGGAAGGGAGGTAGAAGTGGTTCCCTGAGGAAAGGAAAGCTTCTCCTTTTCCTTCTGAGAGGAGGAGGCACCTTGTCACTGTGCTACTGGGGGAGTCACTTTTGGCTATCCTTTTCCCTCAGTTTTATATTTTACATAATTTTGGTAAAGCAAGTCCATTCTAGGAGGGAGCAGACCGATCGGGGTGGGCCAAAAATGATCCAAGGAATAACCCCCATGGGATACCAATGGATGATATATAGTGTCATGCACAATGAGCACAACACCTTCTTGAGAGAACTTTAAAATTTTGTGAATAATGGAAGTGATTCTATTCATGGAAGCTAGCCACAGAATGCCCAACTTCACCTTGAATAGATCAGATTCTAGAATGACATCGAAAGTTGTATCCACAACCCTAGGCCCAACAAGGTCGGAAAGAGTTATAGAGCCATATGGTATGGCTTAAGAGAGAGTCTGTCATGTGTACGTATGATAGATTTTTTTCCCTCATATTCCTCCCTTTATAGTGAATTTAGCCATAACATCTCCTTTGTAATAACATTTACTCAGCTCGTGGGGTTAACTAGGACTCCTATCATAATGTTTCCATTGAGGCAAGCATGAATGTATAGAGGAGAGGGCTTATTGTTTAGAGGCAAGTCTTGCAGGTTGAAAGTCACATATGGTGAGCCAGTCATAGGCTGTGGGGGAGAAGTAACCAAAACCATATTAACATACACCGAGGGTTGAGGAGAAGCATCAGAGGGGTCAATAATCAAGTTCACAAAATGGGATGGAAATGGTTCTGTGTAAATTTGCAACTCACTATTGGCCTTCGCTACCGACTTATTTGTGTTTTGCTTCTTCCCATTGAGATGGATGGTACCATCATCAATGCAATCCTGTATCTCATGATGCAGGTGCATGCAATGCTCGGTATCATGCCCATTAACATGATGGTATTGACAAAAGCATTCCCATCATACCAATCAGGATAAGGTTCCTTTAAAGGTCGAGTATTTTCCAAAGTTATGATCTTATCCTTTAATAACTTTTGCAAAATAGAAGAAAAGGATTTAGCTAACTTCGTAAACTTTCTATTGTAACACATGAGGCTATGATCGTTAGTCATGAAAACTACATTCATTTACAATTTTTCCTTTTTTCTGAAATAGATATGATATATTTTCCTTCAGAATGGGAGCGCGAGGAAGATCCCTCAAATTGAACTACCATTTGTTGATACTCGTGTAGTGCAGCACACAAATGTGCAAAGGAAGGGTATTTCATAGTGAATTTCTCTTCCTAGGCTCGCTATGGGTTTCCTATGAATACCTTTTGTACATCTAAGTCGAGCAACATGTATGAAATTTGTGAAAAGAGCCCTTGGTATTGCGCTATGAATTCAGTTATCTTCTCATTTTCTCCAAGATTACATCAGACGAGATTTGAGAAGGTCATCTTCGAACCGATGTTAGCTTGGAATTGATAGAGAAACTGATCAATGAACTTATCAAATGAGAATATAGAATTATCAAGCAAGGAACAGTACACTCAAGTGTTGTGTCGTTGAGAGATTAAGGAAAGAGTTTTGCAATTAAATCATCATGATGAAAGAAATTCGTACACATGGTGTTGAAAGCTAACACATGCGTCTATGGATCCCCTTTGTCGCCATACTTTTCAAACTTAGGAATTTCTATTCCCTGCGGAAAAGGAGTACTCAAAATCACCACCGACAATGGCCTACGTCGGAAAGAAAGGTTGGAAAATAGGTGGGGCGAAGGCTTGAGAAAGGCTTGGCAACTGATTTTTCATTCGACCTGTGTTCTGAAGAAGAGCATTCAGAATAGGGTCAGAGGATGACAAGGGCCCAGTGAGACCTCTCCAAGAACCACTACCACCAGAACCACCTCCAGAGCCACCTCTAGAGCCACCACTATGACCACTGTCAGAGCCACCACCACTAGTAGTATCTACACCGGACCACCTCCACTACCGAAGCCATCACCATGGCCTCCACTAAATCCACCTCCACCAGCACCACCTTTGCTACCAAAGCCACCCACACAAACACCCTCACAACACCCAAGTCTAGTTTGACTATTGAGTGCATGGGAAAAAAATTGGTGCAAAGAAATGGATAGATATTGTTCATGTAGGGTTCAACAAAATGTAAGGTAGGGGGACTAACCACACCAAGGCTCTAGGTCATAGAGATCCGAGAGTGGAGGGATGCCCTAGCTTACCTCAAGCTAAGCGGGTGTTTTAGGCCAAGGATAGAGAATGAAGAGCACTCTCAAGTGCTTTTGTCATTCTACTGATCTGAATGCTTGAATGGAACTAGATGAGCTGATGTTTGGAATCCAAACCATACCTTAGACAACTCTCTACTTGAGGATAATAGCGCGGGTCAAGGACAACAGTGTGATGCGCTAGCATCTCTCTAGGGTGTGGGCGTCCGTATGACCAGAAAGTGAAAAGTACAGTGCGGAGTTCATAAAAACCTACTAACGGCCTAGTCAATGAGATTTAATGAACTAAATAGAGTAACAAAATACAATAAATGATTATAGAGATGATAAAGGAGATAGAGAAAACAAAGGTGATGAAGTCCAACTCACTGTGAGTCTAGGTTGCTAGCAAGCTCTACACACACGTACACCTACACACAACCAAGAGAGGAAATTTTTTGGTGTTGTATAGGGGTTTGCCTCGATCAAACCCCCGCTTTGGTGTACCACCTCCATAGACAACCAAGAAAGCCATGAGATCTAGAAAATTTGATAAAGATGGCAATGGAAAAGAGCACTGAACAATCACAACAACATTATTCTACGTAAATAAAGAAGCAATGCTATGGAAATTATGGATAGATTAAACAATATCACCTTCTCAATCAAGGTGCTCTCAAGCATGTAAAGGGGCTGCAAGCTTGGTGAGGTCTACGCTGCCACAACAACGAAGAAGTAATCTCTCGAGACACCAAGTTATTAGCTCCAATGGTGGAAAAAGTGCAGCAAGATGCGAAGAAGATGGATTGGAATGCTCAAAGAAATCAAGCTAGTGTGTAGAAGATTGAGAATTTCCAAAGAGATGAAGTGAATGAGCAAGATAGGCATTTGAAGATCAAAATGGGAGGGAAAGAGCCATTTTTAGGCTAATTGGTTGACACAAAGGCATTACATTTCGTCCCCAATGAGGAGTGTAACGTCCCTGTAGACTGCAAAGGCATGAATCTGTCAGGGATGACAGTGTGCCACACATATGTCTGTGTGTTGCACTCGCATCCCTGACAAAAATTCCCCCACTGACACAAAAGACAAGCACCAAGTGGATGCATTGCGGATGGGTGATTTGGAATTTCTTAGTTTGGTTTGATTTTCTAAGGTAGAGGGATGCAAAAGGGGAATTTGCAAGAGGGGTGAAAATTCACTCCTTTACACTACCATCTCAAGGATCCAATTTATAGAACTTGTGGGAGGAAAAACCATAGTGGTAAACTGAAACAAGAGGTGTTGAAACCACTTGAAAAAACCCATGCCTCATCCTTGGAAACTTAGAATCATGATAATAAATTAATTAAATGTACAAAAGGCTTCAACATGGGTGCCTAACCCATATCCCCTTTAAATTTTAACATTTAGGATGCTCTGGTGACTATTCAGTTTCTAGGTGGAACACCAATGGACACCTATTTCCATCCAAACTTGGATCCCCACTCAATAATTCTTCATATTCCTAATAATGCCTAGGAGAGAGTATTTTGTGCTCTAGTTATTGTAATCTCCACCAACATTAATTTCCCTCTTGAGAATGCAATTACAATAATGCCAAAATTAAATACATTTCTCACTTGTCCCCCACACAAATTTTCAAGAAACAAGGAGATAAATAAATGACATAGGTTTGAAAGGTAAATGCCACATAACCTAAAATTCTACCTCTTGAAATTATGCATTATAATTACATCCAAGAGATACAAATAATAAATTAAGTATAGTGATCAAGGCCTATGGCCTTCCTACCCCAAGAGAACTTATTCGTGGTCATTGGCTTCATGAGAGAATCTGCAACATTATTCAAAGTGTCAAACTTATCACTCAAGACCTTACCATTCTCAATCATCTCTCGCATAAATTGATATTTAACATCAATATTCTTAGTACGAGCATACTATAGGTGATTTTTTCCCAAACTAATAGCACTTTGGTTGTCACATCTAATCCTCACAGTATTACAATCAAAACCAATACCATTACAAGTTTCTATAACCATACTACTTCCTTACAGGCATGTGTAGTAGCCATATACTTTGCTTCAATGGTGGAAAATGCAACTATAGGTTGCCTCTTACTTGATCCAACTCATTTTACCTCCAAATAAAGTAATTATATAGTTGTTAGTGGACCTTCGACTATCCAAGTCACCTTCCTAATCTGCATCAAAAAACCCTTGTATGTCTAATGACTTGACCACATCATCAATACCATGATAATCCAAGCAATAATCTAAAGTAGCACATAAATATCTATACACCCTCTTAACAAAATTCTAATGCTCTTTACCAAGGTTAGACATAAACCTACTTAGAACTCCCACTTGGGCTATATCTAATCTAATGCACACCATTGCATACATTAAACTACCAATGACACTAGAATAAGGAACCTTAGGCATATCCTCAAAATAATCATCATAATTAGGACACATATCTAGGCTCAAATTAGTACCAACTAGAAAAGGAATATTATCTGGCTTATAGTCTTGCATATTAAACCTTCTCAATATTGTGTCAACATATTTTACTCTGACTTAACCAAAGCTTTTTGTGAGCCCAATCTCTACTGATTTCCATTCTAATAATATATTTTGCAGCCCCCAAGTTCCTATAAAATGTGCCAAAGAGTTGTTACTTGAGTTCCTTAATCATCACCTTACTGTTACTCATGAATAACATATCATCAACATATAAGAAAATAATTAGAATCTAATGGTTAATAACTTTAATATAAACACAACGATCCTCTTCACTCCTAAAAAATCCAACTTCAATAAAAAAGTATCAAAATTATGGCACCACATCCTAGGTGACTATTTCAAACCATACAAACGAACTAATTGTTATTTTCATTTCACAATAAAACCACCAGGCTATCACATATAATTTCCTCCTCAAGATCACCATGAAGAAAGTAGTTTTAAAATCCATTTTCTCTATCTAAAAATCACAAGCATCATAATAGATAATAGGAATATAATAGAAGTTAGTTTTGCAATAGGAGAGAAAATTTCACTATTTAATCATCTCCCTCTCTCTAGGAGTAGCCCTTAGCCACTAATCTAGCCTTGTACTACTCTAATCAACTGTCAACACCAAAATTATTTTTAAATACCCACTTTCATCCAATGTGCTTCCTTCCTTTGGGAAAACTAACAAGATCCCAAGTTTCCATATTTCAAATAAAAGCACCATTCCACAATTGCATGTTGGGTATGAAAAACTATAGGTTTCAGAAACAACCATGTTTTGTAACTTGCATTTGACATGGTTTCCAAAACACATTAGTTTTAATTTGTTTTTAGGTATTTTCAAACTTGTAATACTTTTGTTTATCCCTTTCTCTATGTGGGCCATTTGAAGATTTGACACATATTATTGTCAGACATAGCTATTCACCCTACAAAAATGCATGTCAAAGGCATGATAACATACATAACAAAAATGCATGTCAAAGCATGATAATGTTTTTTTGATTTGGACTTTTTGGCCCTTGTGGCTCTCTGTGTAGGGTACAACACCCTGTAAATGTTGCTTACATTATCAAAAACATACATAACATGATAGAAAATAGTAGTTGTAGGGCCCACCAACATGGTTGGTTCAAATGAAGAATTGGCTGATGAGATGGAACTTTTCTTGGATATACATAGATTATAACCACAAAGGTTGGCATTGTTGTCAACTGCAGCTTAAAACACATAGTGCATTTTGCGAATTATGTACTATGAAGGTTGCCACATTAACTGAAGTCCAAGTTAACAAAGAGAGCATGTTTGGAAAGGTTCTATTTTTCATAATGCATTCATAACATGTGTATGTCTTGTCTACATTTCAAATAAAAACATAATTTAACAATTGTGTGTTGGGTATGACAAACTACAGGTTTCAAAATTGACTGTGTTTTGTGGACGTGACTATTTTCCCTACAAAAACACATGTCTGGGGCAACATAACCTACAAAAATGCATAATAACATACAAAATAAAATACAAAAACACATGATAACATACATAACATGATAGAACATTGTAGTTGTAGGGCTCGCCAAGATGGGGGATAAAATGACAATTTGGCTAACAAGAGGGAACGTTTTGGTGACAAAAACATGGAGTAATAAAGTCTTCCCCATGTTTCGTTGGTATTCCATCAACGTTGTGGGTGGGAGTTTTATTATCCAGAAAAGTTGATGGTGTATTGTAGTCTGGCTTGCCTTTCATGACAAGCCCTCGCTTTCTGGTGTAGATTGTGTGCAAATATAAATTGTACAATGACATGAGTAAATTTGTGATATAGATTGTAATAATTATTATTTTTTTGATAAGATAGTGCTTAAAAATGAAATTGCACAAATTAATTGCAGTTTGCAAAACATTGTGTGTTGTGAATTTTTTCATTTTGCTTGTTCCAAGGTAAAGGGTAGAGAGCATAGAGAGGAGTTGCAAGTGGGGTTATATTAAAAAAATAAAATTGAGGTGAGCGCTGACTAACCAATTGGGTTCTTACATGTATAGGGTTTTAAAATAGTGTGTGGGTTGCAGGTTGCAAAATACTTGGTGTTATGAAACCTATAATCTTACAATAAATGCCATATTTTGAAAGTTGTAATTTCTCATTCTTAACACATGTAGTTGTTAAATGGTGTTGTTATTTGAATTTTATAAAGACCTATGTATAGTTATGGATGTCATATAAAAAATAGAAGCTTTACAAACATGTTGTTTGGTATTACTTGCACTTTATATAATGGGGCAGCCTTCACAGTACACAGTTTAGCACATATTATTGACAGTATGATTATACTATGTTTGAAAGTGGAATATCTCATACCCAAACATAGTGTAATCATGCCATCAATAATATGTGCTAAATCTTCACATGGCCCACAAAGAGAATGGAGCGAACAACCCAAAAATATACATTTTGTAGGGAGAATAGCCTCAAAGCATGTCATGTTTTGTAACTGCATTTGACAACGTTTCCAAAACATATTGGTTATAATTCATTTTTAGAATTTTTTCAAATTTTTGATACTTATGTTCACCCCATTCTCTTTGTGGGCCATATGAAGATTTAGCACATATTATTCATGGTATGATTACATGTGCTTGGGTATGAGATATTCCACTTTCAAAAAGATGACGTGTTTTGCAACATGCACTTCACAAGGTATTGAAAATAAACCATGCTTTCTAACATGTATTGTATAAAAGTGTATTTTTTCCCATTAATAGCAACAATGGTATGTTTTCTATTTGAATTACACACCTACATATACACAATTAAAAAACCCTTGGTTTGAGTACCTTGTGAATTGCACCTTCAAAAACATGGTGTGGCTAGTGGTGAGAATATGTTATTTTACAATAAATTTACTTGTAGCCATCTATTTGCACATTTCCTAACATTTCTTCTCTGCATATTCAATGGGTACTTGGGAAAATTATGATTTATAGTTAAGGAAGGACTTTTGGAAGCTGAATTATTCACATTTTACCATGCAAAACAAAACCTTAGTTTACTGATTTCAGCCTTCATTAATGTGTGCTAAATTTTCATATTGTGCCCCACAAAGCCTAGAACATGAGGTCAACATATAATTAGAAAAAATGAGAAAAACTATCAACAACAATTAATTAATGCAGTAGTTGTATACATTCTACCACACAATCATTCACAGGCTTCCACAAGAAACAAAACCCCAATGCATCATTTCCTATTGTGTGTCCTAAATATTCATCACCTACATAAAGATGGCGTGAACATGAAATTTTTAAAATTTAAGAACCCTCTATGACAAAACACATGAAAAACTTTGGAACTTTACACTAAGCATGACACTAGCTATTATCCTTAGAAAACTAAATACCTAAGACTACCAAATGTCATTTACTAACACACTTGGAAACTCCACTAAATATACAAGCAATTTTTCACAACTAGCCCTCCATTCACTTCTTCATAGTCTATATATAGAATAGAAAAACGACAAATATTTGTGGTAGATATACATAGTTGCTAACTGCCCTCTATCGCTCCCCCTTTCAAACATTTGCAACACAAAAATCAACTCTGCTTCTTCCTCCAAATGCCTGCAACTCTTTTGTGAGCTCCCCTAATTTCGACGAAGCTTTTGTAATTACCAAAATGGCGTGCTTTCTAGATTTTCAAAACATATTTTTTAAAAATAATGTCTGTGAATGTGACCACGTCAATCTTCTCCTAAATTGAAATTCAAAATGGCATAAATACCAACAGACATTCAAACCCCACTGAATATAAATCAAAAGCGTTGTTTTCACAACTCACTTCTTCACAGTCTATGTAAAATGGCAAAATGACAAACATTTGTGGAAAATATATATAGTTGCTAATTGCCCGCTATTGCTACCCCTTCTAGATGTCAGCAACATGGAAACCGCTCTGCTTCTTCCTCCAAACCCTTGCAGCTCCCTTGCGAGCTCCCTAGGCTTCAATGAAGCTTTCGTAATGACCAAAATAGCAAGCTTTTTACATTTCAAAACATACTGCCATACACAGCCATGTCAATCTTCTCATGAAATGTTATTTCTAACATACGGGGCTAGGTGACGGTACTCACTAACAACATGGGGCCAAACGTCCGTCCATCAGTCTTATCTCCTCATCATGCCATCATATGGGGGATGGGGCATAATATTATCATGTTTAAGACGCGCGTTTTTTTAGGGAGAATAGCTTCTGCCGCCTTTGTCAGCTGGAGAACTCCTACTTGATTCGTTGAAGCTCAATGCTGAAGTAGCTCATAGCATGTCTTCTAATCATGGATAAATTTTGAAGCCATACAATGCTCCCTTATATTCTAACTATTTAAAGTTGAACAAACTATTTCCCTTGTCCGCTATCTTTTATCCCAAAGCATGCCACGTGATTTACTATTTAATGGAAAATCTGTGTCCCTAAAGTACTTTCAGCTGTCCACGTAAATGAGTGAGTTTAGTTGATTTGATGTTGAAATGGCGAGGTGTAGAGCTCAAAAGCAAGCCTATATTGTAGCTTCTCAAATCTGATAGGCTATAGAGAATCTCTATATATAGGGTGTATGGTTGGTCGTACAGATTACACTATGCTGGTGATACCAAGATTGCACCTAATCACAGGAGGAATCAGCTAAAAGTTTTATGATTTCATCTTTGTATGGTTG
The DNA here is from genome assembly GCA_007258455.2 of Sequoia sempervirens. Taxonomy (NCBI): domain Eukaryota; kingdom Viridiplantae; phylum Streptophyta; class Pinopsida; order Cupressales; family Cupressaceae; genus Sequoia; species Sequoia sempervirens. Next base: position 3,748 of record VDFB02034033.1, on the reverse strand, counting down.
TGCTACCAGTCTTTGATTTTGATCTGGCTAGACGAACGTTAGATTTAAGATTGTTGTAATGGGGTCTTAGTGGCAAGTGACTATACTTACAGGAGACCTATTTTACTGATTTCACCACTGCACGGTTGTACCGCCAGTCTTGGATTTTGATTTGGTTTAATATAACCTGAGTTCGATCTTAGTTGTCAGTGCCTATGCTTGCAGGGTGCCCACATTTTCTCTCCAAGCCTTCATTACCAGTTACATCACTATCCATGTGATTGTATAGTTATGAGTGTTAAGAAATAACAATATCGACCCAAGAATAGTGTCACCAGCTCCCCGAGCCCAGCCCATTCTTTTAATAGTATTCCTAAGTTTCATGGTGAAAATAATCTGCTTGTGAAATTGTTCTCGTGTAAATGCTTTGTCATATTACTTCATGATTATAAATATTGGGTTGTACTCTTTTAGCTAGCTGTTTGAGAAGTTCCCTCATGGTGGGGAGAAATTTTGTTTATAGTTTATTAAGCAATTATGTACTTTAATATTGTGCTTTGGAAGATCATTTGTAGATATCAATATATTTTCTCAATTATTAGTTGGTAAATTTTTGGCAGAATATTAATGAGTCATCTGTTTGAAATAGTTATTCTTAAAAAACGCCTATTTAAGTAGAGTGATATTAGATCTTTTGCCAAATAGCCTATAACTTTATATCATTACTAGGAAGAGTGTTTTCCCTATTCAATCATGTAAGTTCATGAAAGCAAGGCAACTCCTGTTCACCAGCAGTGACCTTCAAAAGAATTTGTGTTATCTGATTGAGGCCTGGTATTGATGATGGGGAAAGAAAGTGGAAGTGCAGATAGGAGGGGAACAAAACATCCTATTTATATAGGTGTTAGAAAGAGGAAGTGGGGACAGTGGGTGTCCGAAATCAGAGAGCCAATGAAGAAGAAGAGGATATGGCTGGGTTCATTTTCCAAACCGGAGATGGCTGCTCGTGCACATGATACAGCTGCTTTGGCCTTAAAAGGGGAATCTGCCAATTTCAATTTTCCTGAATCGGTTCACTTCCTTCCTCACCCTGGAACTTCCTCTGTAAAAGACATTCAGGCTGCTGCTGTCCAAGCTGCATATTCTTCTTCCCAACAACCAGAAGAAGAACAAGTACCCCATCTGTGCTCTAGCAACAACAATGATGATGATAACAGTGATTTCCAAAACTTAGAGCTCTCCCTACACAAAGCCAGTAATAAAGCTGAAACTGGTGATGTTGCAAGTCCTGATAACAAAATGGATGTGGCGGATTCATGGCTGGATTGGCCAAACATGCTAATGAACATGGCAGATGGAGTGCAAGTTGGGTCTTCTCTCCTCTTTCATAACCAATTCTCTGAAGAACACGAAGAAGATCACCAGTTTATATCTCTTTGGAATTTTACATAAACTACTTTGTTACTGATTAAGCATCATTATTTAGCATAGGTTAATATGGGCAGACACTATCTAATAGAGAATGGGAGAAAACAACTAAGGTCGAGCAGGGGCAATCAAGGTTACAGATCCATTGGTAGGATCAGGGGTAGGATCAGGTTTACTACAGAAATTAGAACCAGTCTGCTATTTTTACACATGTAGTGCTATCATTATTATGGAGATGAATACATATATGGATTCAGAATAATTCAGCATATATTTGTATTTGAACAGATCAGCAAAGTTTACTAACCAAAAGTTTCGAGCAAAACTTACTATTATTGTAGTTTATTGAACTCAAGATGGCTAAAAGCACTCTTCTTAGAACATACGATTTCCATGGCTATAGTGAATGACAAATCTGTCATGCAATATTCAAATAGTAATGTTGCAAAAGCAAACAGGCAAACCATATAAATCCAATTATTTACCACCCTCTTAATAATGTTGGTTTTCCGAATATTTAAACCTTACAATGCAATCAGATTTTCAGAATATTAAATCAGAATATTAAACCTTTTCAGTCAGAATTTATAATGCTGATTGTTTTTTGTTTCTGGATTAAATCGTGTTAGAATTTTTTGCATCAATATCTTGGATTACAATCTGTGGTCCATCATCAGAATTTAAAAAAAAAACGTGATCTAAAATATTGATACACAACCATTAAAACAATTAAATCCAGAAACCATAACCAATCTAGCAATCACATTGACAATGCAGAGTCATAGATCTATTAGATAGGAATGCAAAATGTAGATGCACAAGGTTTAAAAGAATGCTCAAGGCTAGTCTATTAAGAAAAACTATATAGAAAGGCGTTTCTTAGCCTGCTTTTTAAATTCCCGACAAGAAATTTACTTTCTTGTCCCTGTAAACGCTATCTTTTGGGTGATTGCTGCTCCACTTTCTCATTATTCATGGCAGAAATATAGTCAGATCCCTCCTCTTCGCTTTCTCTGCTGCCTTTTTCTGTTTATTTGGTCGATCTCTAGTTCAAGTGCGGCGGTCATTGTCTCGTTATTCTTGGCGCGCTTCTGTAATAGGTTGAGTAGCTGTTGCAGACGATTCAAAACGTGTCGATATCTTTCTATTTCTTATCTGCAATTGGCTTTACACTAGTCGGCGGGTGTTTTGGTTATTTCTTATCAAAATGTGTCTGATGTCATTATTGATTAAATCTCTACTGCAATTTCACAAGCATGAGGAGTATATATGTGCTTCTCAAGAACTATAGCCGGTCATGTCCAGTGTCAGATCTGTGTTCTCTGTTAACTCCATTTACACATATTTTGAAGAAGTTATTTGGGATTATAAAACCTAAGCAAGCTACTGTTGATGAATTTATCACAGATGAAATGAAAAAGATTACAGAAAATAAAATCAGAATTGAAAACAATAAAAATGAGAACACAAAGATTTATAGTGGTTCATCAATTTGACTACATTCAGTTGTAAGTAGGTGAATTCTCATTAATCTTTCTAATGTTCGAATACAAGTTACAAGAACATAATAATAACCAATTACATTATCCAATATGAATAAGTCCTAAAAAGAAAAGGAATGTCAAGACACAATGCAATTGAAAGGAAAAACAAAATGACCATTGCGCTTGAACATTCAATAACCAACAAGCTTATCTAATGTGTTAGATAAATCGAGAATAATCGAAGTGTTATTCACTTTTTGGCTTTTGAAATTGTTCATGAAATTTGGGGCCTATAATAAAAGTTTATTGCTGGTGAATTTTGTTTGGCACATTTGGGTCTTCAAGTTAGCAATCAGTCGAAGTAGTAAAAGTGTATAATGAATTATAGTAACAACTGTTTCTTTGAGTTGATTCATTAGACCTGCTTGCATTGTAAATTTGCTGAGGTCTGTTTATCTGTTGATAGCTTCCAAGAGATGCATCTCTTTCAAATCCCTTTGGGTTCTCGCTTCTTGAAGAGATGTCGCAGAATTTGTCATTTTGCTTCTGTTTGCTGGATGAATGGTATCTTTCAATTTAAATACGTTGTCTTAATATTTTCTCAATGGAAAAGTATTGCTTTAAATGTTGGCTTATATATTGCAACTCAGTTTTCTTCAAAATGTTAGTGTGTTGGTTGTGTTGCATTCTGTAAGGGTTTGTATCTTTTTTCTTTTTTTTTTGCAATTCTTGGTTCTTTTATATCAATTTGTGCTCTTGGTATAGGAAGCTCTTATTCTCTCACAAATATTATGTTTTTTAAAGTCTATTCTTTATATGGTCTTAAATGGCTTCAATCCAGTAGTTCATGTTTGTGT
>VDFB02034032.1:0-15550 GCA_007258455.2 Sequoia sempervirens | reverse complement strand
TTGTCTCAGTAGAAGGTCTCAAGATGGACCCAGAGAAGGTGAAGGCTATTCTGGAATGGCCTACCCCAAGAACTGCTACCGAGGTGAGATCTTTCCATGGTTTGGCTAGTTTTTATAGAAAGTTCTTTAGAAACTTCAGTAGTATTTGTGGACCCCTAACTAAAACAATGAGAGGGGATAGAAAAGAATTCAAGTGGAGCACTGGAGCGGCAAAAATTTTTGAACTATTGAAGCAGAAGGTGACAGAGCAACCTGTTCTAGCCCTCCCAGATTTCAACAAGGTGTTTCAGGTGGATTGTGATGCCAGTGGTTGTGCCATTGAAGCAGTATTGAGCCAAGAAGGTAAGCCCATTGCCTATTTCAGTGAAAAGTTAAATGATGCCAAGAGAAAGTATTATGTATATCATCATGAGTTTTATGCAATAGTTCAAGCATTAAAGAAATGGAGACATTATTTGTTGCCAAAGGAATTTGTTCTATATACTGATCATCAGGCCTTGCAGTACCTAAATAGTCAGGAAAAATTAAATCGAGTAATATGAAATGGGTCGAAGTTTTTGCAGAGTTATACCTTTGTTTTGAAACATAGGAGTGGGAAGTCAAATAGGGTTTGTAGATGCCTTTAAGTAGGAGGCATACATTGATGACAAAGAGATGTATTGAAGTGGTTGGGTTCAATGAACTCAGATAATGTATGCGAAGATCCTGATTTTGAGAGGCTTGGAAAGCTTGCAAGGAACCTATTACTATGGATAGGACAAGGTGGCTGATTTCATAATCCAGGATGGCATGTTATTTAAGGGAAGTCAATTGTGTATCCCGAGGAGTTCCATGAGGGAGAACCTGATAAAGGAGAAGCATAGTGGAGGAATGGAAAGACATTTTGGTCGGGATAAGACCATTGCCATTATCAGTGAGCATTATTATTGGCCTCAGTTGTCACAGGATGTGAAGAAGTGTACAAAGTTGCAGGGTATGTCAGATGGCTAAAGGAGTGAGCCAGAATACAGGCTTATATCATCCCTTACCTATACCAGAGAGGCCATGGGAGGATATAAGTATGGACTTTGTTCTTGGTTTTCCAAGGACACAACGAGGGAATGATTCAGTCTTTGTGGTGGTTGATAGGTTTTTGAAGATGGCACATTTCATTCCATGTCAGAAGACCCATGATGCAATCCACATTGCTGACTTGTTCTTCAAAGAGATGGTGAGGCTACATGGTCTGCCAAAGAGTATTGTTTCAGATCGTGACACCAAATTTGTGGGGTACTTTTGGAGGACCTTGTGGAAGAAGCTGAAGACAAAGTTGAAGTTCAGTTCTGCACACCATCCGCAAACAGATGGGCAGACAGAGGTTGTTAATAGGAGTCTGGGTAACCTACTGAGATGTTTGGTAGGAGATAAACCTAAGGGATGGGACTTGATCTTACCCTAGGCATAATTCTCTTACAACATTTCTGTCAATAGAAGCACTGGTAGATTACCATTCCAGATTGTGTATGGAGGTAGCCCCAAAATAGCTCCAGAATTGAGGAAGATGGACTAAGAGAAGAAAATAAGTGCTGAAGCCGAAGATTTTGTAGAACACATCAAGGATATACATGAGAAGGTAAGAGAACATATTAACAAGATGAATATGTAGTATAAGGCTAAGGAAGATCAGAAGCGGAGGTATAAGGAGTTTCAGATTGGTGATGAAGTGATGGTCCACTTGAGGAAAGAAAGGTTTCCAATGGGAACGTATAACAAATTTAAGATGAAGAAGTTTGGTCCCTGTAAAATTTTGAAGAAGCATGATTCAGGGAATGCATATGAGGTAGAGTTGTCAGATGGATTCAACATTTCCCCTATGTTCAACATTTTAGATTTGACAAAGTATCATGAAGGTGGCGTAGAGGAAGTACCAACGATGGAACAGTGTGAGATTCCAGCATCTACTTCAGAAAAGGAGGAGATTGAGGAAATCTTGGATAGTCGTGTGGGAAGGAGTACTAGAAACGGGCAGTATGAAGAATATATGGTGAAATGGAGAGGAAGGCTTGTGGAAGATTCATCCTGGCTATCTAAGGCAGCAGTTGACCGGTTGGGTTTTCCTCAACCATCTGAGACATGACGGGGTCACTTCTCAAATTACCCTGGGTGTCTGATGCAGGAGCATCTAGTGGTGTAAGGGCAATCTTGCATCACCCAAAAATAGTTAAATTTCAAGTTTCTCAGTTTTCATATGTTTTTACTTTTTTGGATACCCTTTTTGTCATAATGAAATTCCCAATTCACAGTTTTTATTTTCTATTCCTGGGTTGAAAGATATTGCAGTTTTAGTTTCCCATATTTGCACCTGAAAATATTCTGAGTTGGATTTGAGGTACTTAGAGCTTCCGAAATGGACCCAAAACTTTCTAAAATCGGCGTAGCAATTTTGAGCGCGTTCTTGACTTCGAGACCTTTCTAATGGTTCAAACGGTTCGCGAATCGGAGCCCCGGATCAAAAGTTATGGCCCCGGGAAGTTGGCGCACTTTCTAGAAGATATAATTGTAAATGTTCTTTTGAAATTTGAACTTCAAGTTGTAATTTTCGGCGCCAAACTGCCTAAACTCAAATTTTAATGTTGTTTTGAGGAGCTCTATTTATGGGCGAGTTTCTAATATTTTTGGGTAACTTTTTGGGGACAAGCTCACATATTGCGAAAGGGTTATTCTGTAGCTTCCTGTAGCTTGCATGTGTTGTAAAACTTGGGGATTTGAGATCCTCTGCATGTAAGAAGCTCCATTTTCTGAATAATAAAATTATTCTCTTTTTTGTGGGTTATTTTCTATGTCTCGGGCTGCACCCTCATCACCATAACACGAGTGTGTTTTGTCAATACATTCACAAAATGAAAATTCAAACCATAAGACGAGCATGTTATAACGTGCTCACATTTTGGATTGGTAATGATCAAGCCTAGGTTTGGTCACTACCAACCCATAACGCGAGCATGTTTTGTTATAATGCCCTTGCATTTTCGCTATTTTGAGATCAAAAAGTGAAGTGGCCACTTTTTGGCCCCCCATATTTGTGCACTTACCCTACTATTGAGTATAAAATTTGTTGTAGAAATCTATGTATTATTTTTGCACCCAACGAATCAATCTATTTGCATAAATTTGATATTTTCTCATACATTTGGTTTGTGTAGTTATTTATTTGCCCCACATTTTGAAATCTAAATTTTCCAAACAAGAAATGTTAATGAACACATTTGAGGAGTTTTCTAGGTTAGAATCTTCTCCTTTGGTCTTACTCCCAGAATCTAATTTAATGGTTTTGAAAAAAAGGATCAAAGACATGACAAATAATCATGTAATATGCAAGTAGTCGTGTAGGTATTGATTTAATGTTGATGTGATACTCTAAAGATAATGCAATTTATGTAAAATGTAGCTAATGTGCAATTTATTGAGGCCAAACCTATGATGCTCTCATTTTATAATCAAGAAAGAAAAAATCTTTAATTTTACTTCTAATTCCCAATTTTTTAGTTGAAACTTTTTCTCTTTGATATTAAGAAATGACACTCCCTTTAGTTGGAGCTTATCATGATGTATGAAATTCATTCCAAGTAGGGAAAAATCTATTGAGTTAAAAAATATTTTAGTTCAAAAATGAGGAAATATATAATTGTAAATGTATTTGATCATAAAATTTCCATGTCAGGGTGTGTAGTGTAAGTCACCATGAATGCAGTCCAACATCAACTCTCTCCTCCCTACACAAGATGTTTCCTATGCATTGTATGTTGTTCTAAAAATAACATTTTAGAAATATTTCCAATATCATCCATAAGCACACTCACTTCCATAACAAAAAAAAAAAAAATCCTATACATTGTATGTTGTTCCTAGAATAGTTAGAGCCTATTCTTAAACCATACTCGCTTCCATAGCAAAAAAAAAAAAAATTTGCCCAATAAAAATAGATCAACTATCTAGAAGATTTTGTTAATTATAAAATGTAAAATTTTGACTTTTGAATAGCGTTATTTAATTAGAATAGTGAATAATTACATAAAAAGTAGGTTATGAAAAAAAAATCAACAAGACAAGAACATCTGTAAATTCATAAGAAAGCTAGTGCTCTCTTTCATCGACGTGGTGAACAGACTTTCGTGTTTGAACCAACAAAATCTTAGTGTACACATTCCTCGTTTCTTCGATATAAATCACACCTATCCATCTACCATGCTTTCTCTTTCATCTTTAAATAACTCTTTGCTCTACCAAGTTCAGTGGGTTGTGTAAGAATGGTAGATTCAAAATATGGACTCATCGATTATAGAAAAAATTGGAGTTCAAAAAAACATTTGTGGACATAAATTGATAAAATTTAGGTTAAAAATTTGAGTGAAAAGTTATATTTTTGGATGAAATCATATGTAAAAATAAGGAGAACAAATTCATCAATTTTACATAGTTCACCATTTTGATAGGGAAATATTTTGTTGTGACAAAATAATGTTTGATAGGATGAGTATGTACTTTCCTAAAGTTGAAAAATAGAAACCAAAGATAGAAAAATAAAAAAATGGTGCAAAAAATGAAAACAAATATTAAATAGAAGATAAATGGAAAGCACGAGGGACATATGGGGAATTTGAGGAGGTTGACATAGGAGATTTCTCTAGGGATATTGGTTAAACATTATAGTTTTTACACTTAATACCATGTAAGCTTATTTGTTGGATCTTTAAACATCACTATATTTTCCTTGTAGGTTGGTTTGAATTTGGGCACTTGCATAACTAGCAACAAGCTCCAAAAAGTTAATATACTCCCCAACATTCAAGAACTTCACTATCATGTACACCCCCAAATAGTCGTATCCTTCACCTCTAATACATTTTGATGTTGTCTTATAATAAAATATAGTGTCAATGCTAAATAATCCAAGAGTGAAAAGTTTGTCCTATCAAAATTCTACTTCATCCTCTAGGCTTTGAATACTTTATTAGCACTAAAAGGTATAGATCATATATTCACTAGAAAATGCAAGGTGGCCATTCTAAGTGACTTGTTTTATTAATTCTAATTGATTTAATAAATAACTTTAATAACTTAAACATATTTAATTTTAAGATTTCATATACATTTCATATCCTTCATGTATGTTGTAATAGTTGATGTTATATAAAGGTCCACTACTTGTTGTATATGTGATAAGATTATAATGTATTTTTTACAATATTTTTTTATGAGCTCTAACAAAAATGTGAAACAAATAGTGATGTAGGATTTGATGGTATTCATGCCCTTGGTGAAGCCTACTTAAGATAGAAAGAAAATGTAAATTTATATCATGTTAGACACAATTCCATCAGATAAAAATATTGCATCAAGGCTAAGGGAGAAAATTTTTAGTGTATTTTTATGTAATTTGATGGATATATTGTGAAGATAAGTGAGATTAATGACAAAGTGGTTGTAAATTCCTTGTAATGATTTTGTAGTATACAATCTTGATGTTAGGTAATAGTATTGTAGGTAAGTTTAATATTTGTTATTTGAGAAACATCTCTTTGTAAGATGATTTTATATTTCATGAATCAAAAGTGTTAATGATATTTATGTTCATTTTTGTACCATTCATGTTCCTACCATCTTTGTTTTCTTTACCTCTTATGTTAATATCACTTTATGCAAAAAATTCTACTGTTGCAAGTAGATCAATATTGCTATACATAGTACATTAAGCATTACATTCTTTAAATTAATTTGAATTATATGCTCAAATTAGGATTTTAGAGAACATTCATATATGGTATATGTTTTCTTTCTTTATAATGAATGCACATTTAGTAAGTGGATTAATAAAAAAAATTATTAAATCTTTTTTAGTCAATGTAGTTCATGCTTAAGATCATAGTTATGTAATAGGTAGTATGCATCTATATTTGTGTCTTCCTTTTGTAATTGTAAAAATTAAATTTTGTACAACATTCTATTCTAAATATTAGATTAGGAAGCATTTTTGTATACCATGCTTGCTCTGATATTGTTCATTTTCCTACCATTCATGTGATTGCCATCTTTACTATCTTTGTCTCACTTGTTAATGTCACTTTATGACAATATTTGTCTACTATTGCAATTAGATCAATATTGTTGTACACAATTGATAAGACATTAGATTCTTGAATTGACTTGAATTATATGTTAGAATTAGAATATTAGAGAACATAAATCTATACGCTATGCTTCATTTCTTCATAATAAATATACATTTGTGAGTAGATTAGTAAATTGGTTTTTATATATCATAAATCTTTTTAAATCAATGTAGTTCATGCTTGAAGACCATAGTAAATTTAAAATGTTACTTATTACTTTCTTACAAGAAAAAATATTTAAAAAATAATAGTAATAAAAATTTGTTATTAATTGATTGAAGAGTTTTTTAATCCCTCCTCAAATTCGTATTTCTTAAACCAAATATCAATAAATGTCATTATTTTTCTAATTTTTCCAATTATTATGGCATCTTCTTGGCATAAAGGAAAAAACAATACCATCAATAAATTTGTTTAACACTAGCACTTTCACTGAAAGGAGGCGTAAGGATTAAACTAATAGAAAATTATATATATGGGAATATAAATTGGTACGTTCATAGAAAATACAAGTTATTTTACTTATGGTAAAATCTTTATTTGTTTGCACTATTAGAATGTTATTTTGTAGAAAATGGAGCAATGTCTATTCTTTTTTTGAATTTGGTAATTGTATGCTAACTTCTCTCTAAGTTTTGAATTTGTAACATTGTAACTTTGTAATTGCTATCTTGATGCTTGCTATAGGGGCTTGTCACTCCAAATCATCAGTGTGTTGCTATTGTGGATGATCATGATGATTATTTGTTTGTAGTAAGTGATTATTCTATTTTTTTCCATTCTAGAATTCAATTTCTATATATTAATGTCTATACTTCTTATTGTATCAGTTGGATTTCTAGATGAGTGAAGAGAGAAGGATGAGTGAGCAAATTTGAAAGACAACAACATCAAAGGAAACTCCATCCAGCTGACAACCAAAGGTAGCACATGATTTATTTCATTCCCCTAGTGGGAAATGACTATATTAGGGCCATTTGTTGTATGGCTACATGTCACTTTTGAACATATGTTTTGTACTATCGATATGTGACATTTTATGCCCATATGGTTTTTTTGCAAGCCTATATGACTTTATTGGATATATTATATATTTTTATCGACATATAACATTGTATGACCTCGTGGATTTTTTATTAATGCAAATCTTATTTTACCACTATTATTAAATTATACCATTGAATGCTTTTCCTCTCACCTCACACTTATATCAAGAAGAAAACATACTATAAGAGCACACTAAGGGTATGCATATTGAAATTTTTATATAAAAAAAATTCTTTGAAGGATAAACATATTATAGACATCAAAAATATACAAATTGATATCGCACACTCAATCATGATCTACTAACATTGCTTCATCCTAAATTATCCCTCTGTCTAACCATTTAATCTAATAGCCTTATTTTATTAAAGTTATCATAATTCCCCTTTTAATTAAATAAATCCCTCAATTTAATTAAATCATTGTCTCTGTATAATTAGCTAGGTCATTTCATCTTCCTATCTTTGATTTAATTAAATAATCCATATTATTTGATTAAATCTTTAAAGTTCATCTAATTAAATTAAATAAATCAAACATTTATCTAATTTAATCTAACATCACCCCGTTTGGTTAAATAAATCAAAAATATTTATTTAACTAAGTCTAAATCATTCTCTTCTCATTTTGAGTTATTTAAATCCTAGAATCTAAGTCAAAATGGTCAAATCAACTAACATCATTTAAATCATGATCAATGCTAATCCTAATCACTCAAATCCTCTAGATTTTGCAACTTGCACATGAAAATCAATTTAATTGTTTTATAAATCACCTATTTTCATTCAAAAAAGGCATCAAAGATGGAATATTCCTCAAATTTGAAATCTCCCCCCAAATAGACTTGTCCATCCAACAAAGCAGTTAAAGCTCTTACATTGTCTCTTACATGTCTCCCACTTGGCATTTAACTCATCTTTCATCCCCCTTAAACATGTCATCTCATCAAATTCAAATTTCAAACTTGCACATGGATCAAAATGTGCTCAACCTTCATCCTATCAAATGTTGACAAGTAGCACCTTGCCATTGGTTGAATGTTAGTCCCACATTGCTCTATTTTGACCATCTCTTCAACTTATCATTCTATAAATGAAGAGCTCCTCTCCTTATTTGATCATCCACCAATTGAGTAAACTTACTATACTCAAATTTAGGGCAATCTTCATCCATCTTATTAAGTTCTATAGCTAGGTTATGCAGATTTTATCTTGGGAGAATTCATCAATCTTCATCAAAGTGGATCATCATTCATCAATATTTATCAAGCTTGCATCATTGGAGTTGGGAAAGGGCAAATTTTCACATCAAAATGGCACCAATTTCCTCAAGAGATTAGGAGTTTGCTTGCTTTAGAATAGATTTTGATATGCTTTCAAGTTTCATTGTGTTCTTCCTTTCATTTTCTATCTCTTTTGCTATTCAAATGGATTTCTTGAGGAATCCTTATTCTTGCTTTCATTTCACCTTTTAATGTGTTTTTTCATGTTGTTTTGTAGGTATTGGGATTAGGGTTCAACATTTGGCACTAGAAAGAGGGCTAGACATCATCATTTCTCATCTTTTCTCAAAATTTCTGCGTTTTCACTCAGACACAGGAAATTCCAACACTGGGAGCTCAGCGTCGCTATTTTGGCACCATTGACTTCTCAGCATCACTCTAGTGCACCGCTTAAAATAAAAACTGCAATGCTGGATTTGTCCTGCCAAAATATTTGAATTTCTAACTCCACCACTGGACTTGTTGACTTGCAGGAATTTTCAAACTTTTAAAAATTGTGATGTTGGGCAAAAAGTGTGATGCACTTAAGCTCTCTGTCCTGACACAGATTGACGCTGACTGGAAAGCAGCGCTGTGAGGGCACCATTGGGAAATCAAACTATGACGCAGTTGTGAGTTGCGACGCTGGGAGACAGTAAAAAGGGAAAATTTAATTTTTAGCACGTTCTTTTGATTTATGATTAATTTTTCTTTTGTTTTCTTCTTTTTAATCTCTATATTTTCTAGAATCTAACTGGTTTTTCTTCCTTGTAGGTTGTAAAGCGAAATCGAAGAAAGAGGAAGCATGAGGAAGATGTTTCATTGAATCAAAGTGTTTTTAAACACTTAAGTGTTTGCTTAATACTTTGTTAAGAAATTGTTATCTTTTTCTTCCTTAGGACACTAATTTTCATTTGGGTTTAAAAAGAATCTTTCTAATTCTTTCAAAGGCTAAAACAGACCTTAGGATCACAACTTACTAGATTTTGTTTCTTGGATTAACAATTGAACAAAGTGTCTCTCATTTGTCTTTTGGTGCTTAAAAAGAACTCACATTTTGCTTTGTGGATTTAAAAAGAACAAGTGCAACTTTGTTTTGTGAAGGCTTACTTGAACTAAAATCATTGAAAAAGGATGTATGCGCTTCTCTCGTGCTTTATAGCGATCTTGAGAAGCAAAAGGCCTTTTTCATGATTTTAGGTTAAGACAAAGCAATCACGTCCACACTTCTTTTTTGGGTTTAAAATTGAACAAAATCTTGTCCAAGTGTGAATGAATTTATTGCATGTGTTCTCCATTTTTTTCTAAACAATGGTTGATCAAACTATGAATAAGTTTATTCGCTTTTGTCTATCTTAGAGGGCCTGCCTTGGGGAAAAAGTACTCACCCAAGGGAATGACTCAACCAGTAACACTCTAAAGCCAAGAGTATTTCCAACTGGGATATAAATGTGGATATTGGAAGAAATGCCAATATCACACAATTGATTCCAACGAGATGGATCTGAAAGGGGACTCTCGCCCTATGGGTCAATCTCCACAAATGGAAAGTATGAAATAGAACCCTTGTTTTGTAGTGACTAATTGATCCATTGAGTGAGTTTATCAAAGTGGTGCATTGGAACTTAGATTCCAAGAAGTTACTTGCCATGTCCAATCTTGGTTGAAGTATAGAGTTTAAGACTTCATTCTTAACATAACTTTATACTCTTTCCTTGGTTGCATGTAAAATCATCTCTTCTTCTACGAAGGGCATGATGCAAGCCCACGAAGAAAAATGTACCAATTGAGCTAGGATGTTATATTGCTTGTGAGTCATAAACACTTTGCTTGATCAAAAATAATGGAAAACAAACATTTTAAACATGAGCATCTAAATCTTAAACCCTTTAGGAGAAGCAAATATCCTTGAACAAATTCACATTTTATTGCTTGCCCTTGGGATTCATATCCTTAGAGGCTTCTGAACATTTGGATTTCATCTCAATTAGCTCCTACTAAAATCAACTTTAGGTAACCTTTGTCTTGATTTCCTTGATTTCCACATAATACACTTTGTGGGATGAAAGAAAATTAGGACATTGGACATTCAGTTTGAAAGCTAATCAAGAAATGTTTGTGGTAAAACGAATCCATTAACAAAATATTGAATCAATTAGACCCCACGCATATGCTTGTCATCTTTTGGTCATATGTTTTTCATGCAAACATTGGTCTTTTGATTTTGAATTACTCTTTGAGAAAGGCATGTTCTTCACTATCTTGGTCTAGTAAACAAGTCCTTCCTAGATTCATTTAGGATCAAATCAAACACTTCATTCACTCAAACATTTATCATCCCATCCCACCAAAAAACTTTAGAGCTTTGAAAACATCATTCTAGACTTGGGTAAATCATCAAAATCAAAATCACCCTGTTTTGTTAGGTGTGTGGGAATGCACTCTTTCTCATACATTTAATTGAATTAGAAATCCTTTGAACAAGTTCATCCTAAGATAACATCTAACATCTTAGGGTTTACAAGTTCATTATCCAATCAAACCAATCAAAATCAAACCCTAAGTCTAGAATTGATCCAAAGTCCCTAAACATTCAACACTCATATCATTTCCCCTTCATCTCATCATTGGTCCTAAGAACCTTAGAGGTCACTTTTGCAACAAGGTCAAAACACAAGAGGAACATGGAATATAAACTTGGTCCATGCATCATGAGTAATCCAATTCAACCAAACTATCAAAGTCGTACAACGTCGATTGATTATCAACACTCGCATTCATACAATCCATACATGGGATCATTATCCCCTACAAACATTAATGGTACAACAAATGTGAGTATTCCTAGTCAAAATTTTGAAACACCTTTCCCGATGGTAAATTTAAATCCAAGTCCAAAACTACAAATCTATCCACCAAATAGTCAATGCATGAGCCTTCAAATGAACAACGCCATCCCACCAAATCCCTACATTCCAAATGAGAATGTACCAAGTACAAGTTTTCCAAACATGAATCTAACAAACTTTGGGATAAATATGTTTGCAAATCATGCAAATGTTGTTCAAAGTCCAAAAATGATTATAACGACTCCATGCATTAGTCCAAGTCAAGGTAACACCATGCAAGATCAAAGTTACCTAAAACAAGGCAATGTGATTCCCAACATCAACAATGTTAAATTTCAACCATTAATGCCAAATTTGAACATCATCCCAAATCAAAACATTGTCCAAAATCAACCACAAGTATGCATCCCAAATTTGTTTGAACAAAAACCAAATCAACTATATCAAGGGAGTCAAGATCAAAATCAAGATCAAATATGGTGAGATCAAATTGCTGCACTTACCAAAGTAGTTGAGTCATTGCGCCAAGAGACATCTCCACCGCCATTACCCATATCAACATCATTCCTTGGTTTAGGGCTTCCCCCTTTACCTAGCACCAATCACTCCATCCAAATCAATCCACCTAACACCAATCAATCCATCACATCAAAGCCTTTGAATATACCATCGACATTGCACCAACAGATGGTATCTAATCAAATGACAACATCAATCCTGACAAATCAAAATATGGTCTCCCAAGGATCTATCACCTCAGTCATTCTGACCATTCCTATCACCTCGATCACTCCAACCACCACTCTCACACCATCATATCTCAACCCCTCACTACCATGATCGCTCCAGGTGTATCTCAACCATTTGTCACTACATCCAACACAATTCCAAATACACCACCACTACCACCAAAACCAAGTGCAGTAGGTCAATATTGTAACATCGCACTAAAATCACATCAAGCCTACTAACAAGCACTTCAACAATATCAAGCTACCCACACCACTCAAGCTACCCAAGCTGCCCAAGCCTCTCAAGCTACCCAACAAACACAAGCACAAACATGAAAAATGATAATTATTGGGGATATCGATGAACATTCAACCACTGGTGATAGCATTAACAATCTCCCCACCACAATTGTTGAAAACAATGATCAAGATCATTCCATCAATGAGCACCTTGAAGATGTTTTCACCCCATCCGATGATCAACTCACCATACATCAAGAGCCACTTTTTAGTGATCTATTTCAAGGAGTGTTAGGATTATTTGATCCTACTGACATAATACACGATCCGTTGACCTATGATCATGTTGAAAATGTCTCTACATCTCCTTATGAGTTAGAGGACATATCTCAATAATCTATCCCAAAGCATTATCAACATCTTTCACCAAGGTCTAGCAATGGTCTATTCCAAGACATATTGACATCCTTCGACCTCATGGTTACATATACTGAAGGAACCTTGAACTTGACACTTGAGGATATTGAACCACTTACCATGTGTAATGACGACATCCAAGAACCCTTTGTAAGAAATCCATCCTTTGAAACTGATCCATGTCAAGAACTTGATCCAAAGCATGTCGAAAGCAACCCTGGAATCATTCAAGATCAAGAATTTGTATCTTCAAGATACTACAATAATCTAATGGAAACTATCCTATCTATGCAAGATGATCATATCCATGTAGAACATACTCCTCCATCTACCCATGAGATTTTTTTTGTGGATGGAAACATAGATGATCTTCATTCAGAACAAGATCCCTTGATTCCTGACATTGTTACACAAAAAGAGCAGGTTATTGATTGGTACAGTCAAACAGAGTTGTCAACATTCGGATCAGATATATCCCAAATTTAGACTAAGGACATCAAGTATGAGGATATCCAACATTATCCACTCAAGGAAACAAGTCAGACAAAATAGTATAATCTAGAGTTAGTAGAGAAGCAAGTTCAACTAACGTCATCTACAATGGCTATCTATCAGAGAATGCTTATTGAACAAGACATCTCAGAATAGGCGAAATCAAAGCATGAAGGCACTACTACCACTATACTGGGGGCAACTTCATCTAGTGTAAATGTCAACATAGGGAGCATGAAGAATCCTTATGGTGAAACCGATGTCAATACTACAACCAACCATGTCATGAATCTTCATCCACCCATCACCCCATCCGGGAATTGGAACCAACTTCAAAAGAAATATTTGAATCAAAGTACAAAGAATGTTATCAAAACAAAAGAAGTTGAAAAGCATAATGGACAAATCAAATATGCATGGATACCAAAAAATACAAAGAAAGATTATCCCTATCAAACTCCATCAGTCAAAGAAACTCTGGGGAAAAATAAAAAATGGAAAAGTATCCATCAAAGATGTCCATGAAAGCAAAAGCAGGCTTTTCAAGCAACGTATAAAGTGTATCAAGTAGTTGGTCCTAACTCCACACACACTTTCATATCCACCCATCATTGCTCATCTTCCCAGGTTTGGAGAGTGAAAGATTCCAAACTATCAACCAATCCATTTCTTATCCCTAAACACACTCCATCCATGCCTCCATGCATGATATCCAGTTCTTACATTGACCATGTATTGGTAGTGACCCTTCATCATAAGGATTTCAAAGGCACTCTATTGCTATGTGCACACAGAGATAGAGTTAACCCTGGTATCAATAAAGCAGATCAAGAATCCCAAAAGTTGCATTCAAGTGCATGTATCTTAGCAAAGTAGCTCCTTCAGGCAGGATATCGATGGCACATTGTGACAGGGGTATCTACATCAGCAACACCTTGTGATTTAGCATAAGCTTAGAATCTTTCAAAAGAAAAAAGAAAAAAGAAAATCCAAAAAAATTAGAAAAAGGATTGAAAACAGAAAAGAGAAAAATCATCCTCTAGTGAAAACCACTATAGTGGCGCTTTGGGCAAGACCATGATGAAAACTTGGCAAACAAGTGTCATGTGTAGAATCGAGCATCTACATGGGCCAATT
This sequence comes from Sequoia sempervirens, assembly GCA_007258455.2. Taxonomy (NCBI): domain Eukaryota; kingdom Viridiplantae; phylum Streptophyta; class Pinopsida; order Cupressales; family Cupressaceae; genus Sequoia; species Sequoia sempervirens. Next base: position 1,227 of record VDFB02034032.1, on the reverse strand, counting down.
TAGTTGAGAGCATCTCATCCCATCCATAATAAATCTAGCATTCCATCCATCTTATCCACAATAAATGCACTCATCCATAAACCATTGATCCAATCCATTTTCATCCATCAGCATCCATCATCCAAATTATCTTGATCTTGATGAAATTTTGGGGCACACTTTACACTTGCTTATGGTAAAACATCTTGACATGGGTTGTTTTCGTGGATCCTATCCTATGCAACATTATTTGAGCCATGAAGCATTATCCAATTGAGCATACTCTATTCAAACACCTTATCTTATCAGAAGATAATCCTTGGTATCCTTTGCAGGCTTTCCATATCCATCCATCCGTACACCTATCCAAGCATCTACCCATTGTATTCCATACATTACTAGACACTGGGGGTAGATATGTACATCTTGCTTTGAGAATAAATCTCAATCTATATCCTCCAACTTATGTGGCGATTCGAACATTAGCAAATGTGAAACCAAACTGGTCCACCACTTGTGAGCAAAAATCTGAATCAGTAGCCCATGGAATATTTTGACGAGAAGATATTCCTTATCAGTCTTCATCTTTCATCGAACATAAATCCAAATAATCACTATCAGTTGCATCTAGGCTACACTTCAAACATCACATCAAATCATTTGAACAAATTTTGTTCTAAATCAAGCTTCATCAATCATGATCAATCAAACCCAATCAAGAAATCATTAGGATATCCTTGTGTTTCTTAACACTATCCTTGCATTGTTGTGCATCCTCAACAATGTTATCGTCATCAATCCTGATCAATCAAATCCTTGCATTGTTGTGTATCCTCAATAATGTTATCATCATCATCAATCCATCGATTTGATCAATCAATCTTAGCTTGGTTTTCAACAAAATCCAAAACTTACACTATCCATATCCAAATCGTCAAAATCATGCAAAAATCCAAAAAAATCTGGGACAAAAAATCCAAAAAACATCTAAAACATCGAAAAATCCAAAAAACACTCATAAAATTAGGAAAACGTCAAAAACATTAGAATCTGAACTACATCATCTCTGAGCTTAAACATAGGAAAGGCTAATCTTTGATCAGCCCCCGAGACATCAAAATCCAAAAACATTCAAAAAACACAAAATCCAAAAACATTCGAAGAACATCAAATGAAAATCCAAAAACATTGGAAAATTGAAAAATCAAAACATTTGAAAAATCCAAAAACCCAAAAAACAGCCTCAAA
>VDFB02034030.1:0-13374 GCA_007258455.2 Sequoia sempervirens | reverse complement strand
TTATCCCCAATTCCTAGAAAATAGTTGGTCACTCACTTGAAAATCTGCCAAATCTTCAGTGAGAAGGATTTTATTTGCAATAAGTAGGAATCAATTTGTGTATAAATGTGTTACTAATCAAATATACTTCATAAAAAAAAAAATTAGGGATCACCCTCCTAGGTTTCACAGAGCCTGAAGTGAAGGAGTAAGGACCATAAATTCTTATTCCCATTGTGTTGGCCACTAACCCAATAGTTCTTCATCATATGAGTTGTCTACTTTTTAGAGAATTGCTCAGTTCTGCTGGAAAAATCACCAATAGCCACAAAGACAATATTATCATGCCCTGGGCTTAATGACTATTGTTATCAAATCCATGAATTACAAAGAAGCAGCTAAAGAAGAAGAGTCAACCTTAAATTTAAGTGTAGTGATGGAAAAAGTAGCCTTTTTCCTTGCTTGCTTTGATAATTAACATTAAAACTAGACTAATGGTGTCTTGGAGTGGTGTTCTAATGTCTTGTAGACATTCACACTATTTTAATATCTTTATTTAGCTAAATCATCCTTTAATTTTTCTTTGCAAAGGTGTTGTGAAGTGTTGTAACACACCTTGACACTTTTCTAGGACTTATTTTCTTGATTAATCCTAATGGTCCCCTTTTTAAACAAAATATGCATAATGTATACCTTGCTTAAGTGTTGTAAAATGTTTTAAAGCACTTTCACATTTATCTAGGTGGCATTAATTCATTAAGGTTAAGTGGAGTTATTCTTACAAAATATATTTCTTTTCTTGGGATCATCATCCTCTGAAGGTTGCATAGAAAAATATTCCACAAAATGTTCACCCTCATCATCCTATTTGCATTCCTCATCTTCCTCATCATCACTACTACTAGAACTAATATCTAAGTAGTGCACCACCGTAGGTTTTTGTTTTCTCTTAGCATTGAACTTTCCCTTAGGATCCAATTTTAGTGTTTGATCTTTTACAAATTTTATAATGAGAAGGATTAACCCTTCACACAGAACAAGCAATTTAGGTTTTTGAAGTGTTCCTTAGCAACATGATCCAAAGAAGCTAAAAGAAAATATGGAAATGAGACCAAAATTATATGACCAAAGTGGATAACAAAAATGAAATGTAAACCACATATAATGGTGAACCTTCAAACCAATGTGATGTACTACATGGGTATGTCGCAGGGGATCATCGTGGAAAAAAATAGGCCAACAAGGTGGCAAAAAATTAAGAAAAAATCAGAGTTCGACAACCCGGCGTAAAAATTTGGGAATAAAGGTATCTATATTATTTTAAAATATGTAAGAATATAATTTGTGGCATGAAATTTAATGTAGTTTCTCAATACTAGGTTTTAAAAAAATAAAAAAAATCTATTTGGTGAAATTTGAAATTTCAATGCGGTGAGTACTTAAATTCGGGGAAAAAATAAGAAGTAGGTGTCTGTCACGACCACCCTAGCTCATAATAAAATGATAATATTTTTTATAATATTTTAGATATAAGTAGGGGCGCTCATGTCTCGATGTGATTCACTTGTGCATGAGGTACATCTAAAAGTAAATAATTAATTATAATTTTTTATTACAAATTTTAAAAAATATAAAAACTCATGTCTGCTCCTGCCTTAACTTGGTCAAAACTTCATGAAATTCAATTTTTATTTTTTAATCCTATAGTATGCAAAGCATAGAATGTGACACATTTTTTAGATTCAAAAAATGTGATACTGATTTGAAAGCTATAAATATTTTCAAACAACCTATCAATCAGGGACTTTTAGTCATAATTTGAATAGAAAATGAATAATAATTACTTATTAAATTCAAAGTAAAGCATAATTTATATTGGTGGAAAGATGAGAATCCCATTTAAAAACCCTTTTTATTTCATCAATTTTGGGTAAAAAAAAGTTCATCAGCCACATATCCATCATATTGCCACTTTTTGGCCTATCATGATCCTGCACATACCCACATTATGTCCTTAACTACCTTCACCTAGATGGATTTGATGGAAAAGTGGTCATGTACCAAGGAGGAAAGCTTCACTAGCTTACTGCGATCATTTCCCTTAAAGAATTGATTCAGGGTTTCATCATTCACCTTTCTATCATGAAAAAACTTCCTAGCATGCATTGGAAGCCCTATAATTCTAGCAATCACCTCCTCATTGATATTAATTTCCTTACGATGCACACTCAACACTCTAATTTTCCACCCTTTAATGAAGAGCTTATTAGCCTCTAAGTCATGTCTATAAAGATTCTCCAAGTAGGGAGCAAGGCATCCCTCCTCCACAATCCTTCACACCTTGTGGTTCTAGTGGACCCCATCATACGATAGGGGATCCATTCTACTCATCTCACCTCCAATAGATATAGTTTTGAAATTATTATGTATATATATTTAAATATAGCTATTATTAAGGAAAAAATTATAAATTAAAATTATTTAAATTATATAATATATAATTAAATATGATATATATGATTATTTATACATATAATATTAAGTATTTTTCAATTAATTTTTTTAAAGTATTTAGAATTTGAATATGGTTAATATTATTATTTTTTATTATTATTAAATATATACAAGGATTTAAAAATTAAATATAGTTACTATTAAGTATTAATTATAGATATTTAAATATGATTAGGAAATATATAAATTATTTGTTAATATTTAAAAGGTATTTTATAAATATATTTAAGAAAAAATTAAATATAAATTATAAGTATTCTAGTAATTTTTTATTTTATTTTATTTTATTAAATTATTAATAAATCTATTAAACAATTATATATATATATATATATATATATATATTAATGTTAGTAAATTTAAGTTGTAAGCACATGGTGATTCTTTTTCCAAAATGGATATAATAAAAGTAAGAGGAAATGAAAAATTCATTGTGAAGAATTTATATAAATATATAAATATAGTCCTCTCATAATTAAATTTGGAATTGAATTAAATGATTTTTAATTTTTTTTGAGAAAAAAGGTGAGATGCCAGTATTTATATTAATATCTTATAATAGATAATTACATAGTTTTGAAGGATATAAAGTATATCAACTATACAACTGAATAAACATAAAAGAGTTTTTTCTATCTAGCATCCCAAAATACATACAAAAAACTATTTTATCCCCTATATAAGATTATTGCTACCCATTTTCATAAATTTGAAACACTGCAACCCTATCTTGCAGTTCCATATACTAGTATATTCATAGTATGTTCATAATTAAAAATGACACTACAAATTAACTACCCCTGTGGGTTAAATTCATAGAATTTTCACCTTGGCCCTCATAAGCTACCAGATGCACTTGACTTGTTGCTTGAGCTTGAGAATGAACTGTTATATTGATGTTAGAAACTTGATGATTAACCTTATTTGCATGAAAAAATGGTGTCGGAATACTCACTTGCAAGCCTTGAGGGAAATCATGTGGTAGGATAAAAGAAATAGCATGATATTTCTTCTTTAATTTATCAATTTCTTCCCTAGCAAACTCAAAGTGATGCCTATTCAAATCCTTGTACAAATAACTCAAGGATACTTTAAGAAAAAAAAGTTTCATAGCGTCATATGCATCCACATATCTATGTTTGTGAAGGAGATAATGCCTTGGGAATAAGCCACCCACAAACCCTTCTCCCTAAATGAACTCATAAGCCTGAACACTTTTTAACAAAGCACCATCTTGCAAATAAATTGCATTGACTACTTTAGTTGCAATAGACTAAAGAGAACTAAATTTTTATAGTAAATCCATGTCATTGGAGAGAAATATTGACATGGGATTTGTGGGGAAAATGATACATTAAGACTTAGTGTGCAAAAATTCCTCACCAATCACTATATACTTGATGCAATTGAGAATTGATGGGTAGTTTACCTTGAAAGCTTGTTGCAAGTGTTCCTTTTCAATGCACCTTGAAAAGGGTAACTCCATTGCTGGACTATAACAAGAACTCTATATTTATGAGGGCGATAATCCATGTTGCTGCCAAATGAAAAGTGATGACCAATAGTTTCCATCCTTCAAGCGCCAAGTGCCAAATAACGCCTACCACTTACTATTTGAAACCTAAAGAAGATGCCATGAGCTTCGAAACCCAACACAATAGCTAAATATAGAAAAATACTTCACCCCAAATGCACTACTATGGAGAATTTCAAAAACAAAAAAACTCTTATTTAATGTAGTTTTGTCGTTGGTAAATTCCAATTTAAAAGCAATGCTCAAACTTTTCACATCCCAAACTAGTCTTGAAAATGGTGGAAATGAGAGATGAGGCATGCTCCAAATCTAACTCAAAACAAAGAATTTGGATTCTCTTGTCATGTCAAATTAATGCCTCACCTTCTCCTAAAGCCTACAGCTACCACCTAAGCTAAACAACATGTTGATTAATGATTCCTTAAGTGTGATTAGTACAAGCAACCTGCACTCACACAAAACAGAGTTAGAATATAAATCATGACTAGTGACAGGTTACATTTTCCCATGATACCTATAGACACTATAAAATGTCCTAATCAATATCATACACTTAAAATAGATTTACTAACATCATTTCCTCTTAAACCCATCCTCTTTTCGCTTAATTAATTTAATTAGAGCTAATTAATTAATTGCATCATTTTCACCTATTGGCCTAATTAATTTAATCAATTTAATTCATTTCCTTTCGCACTAACACTTCATCTCATTAAATTAAATAAATTAAAACATTTAATTTAATTCCACAAGTCATCTTGTTTAATTAAATAACCCTAAGTTATTTAATTAAATATCATTTCACTTTTCTCCCATTTATTAAATCATTTAATTTAATAATATCTCTTCAATTCTTCAAATCCCCTAATTGCATAATTAAATCTTGTTTAATTAGAAATTAAACTAACTTTCCTCTAAGGAAAGGGAATATTCCCATGGAATATTCCTTATTCCCTTTTTTACACAATTAAAACTTTGTTTTAATTTGTAAATTACCCGTTTCCTCACCCAAAGGAATATTCTAAGGAATATTCTCTCTCCTCCAATCATCTTGTGGATTGAAAATCCCTTGAGCTCCCTTTAGTTTGATAACATTGTTTTGTTGAGCCTCGGCCCGCATCTCATATTTTTGGACATCTCCAACCTCTTTTTGAAAAATCATGCCCACTTTATCCACGTGTCCACCACATGCTCCTTGCAAAGGTTTCCTCCTTTTCTTCTTTATCAAGCCCCGTCGTGCCTCCATGTGTCAGCAACGCAGCCCTTTGTGATCCCACTCTGCTTTGCCTCTCTACCAAGCTCCACCAATGTGCCATGTAGCATCATTTTTCAAACACATTTTTCCAGACCCCACATTTAGCGCTCAAAACAAAGACTTATCCACATGTCTTCTTTGTTGGGAGTTTCATCGCAAGGAAGGGAGGAATGAATGACAAGCCCTGCCCCATCGCCATGTGTCCTAACCAACTCTTTAGTTGAGCGACATGTGTGTACACAATAATTTTTCTACTTCCAAATTGGGACCACAGTCATCATTCACGAGGGATGCATCTAGTTCAAAGGCAACTACATTCCATCCTTCAAAATCTTTTCTATTGCAATGGCTATGGGAAATCATTGCGATAGACATCATTGCTAGTGCTAGGGGATCTTGTATGTTACTAGCTGTCAAGTGGTGGGATGCTTCTCTATATATACTACTTCAACTCTCCAAAAAGGGGTTCTGAGTTTGGAGAAGATACAAAAAATTGTAAAAAAGACACTAGGCCTTTGTATTGTTTTTAGATCATTATATTAAGATTCATAGACTGTGCCATTGTTGTTCATCCTTTTTGTTTCTTAGCTAGTTGACAAGACATTATCTTGTGTTGTTATTGTATTGAGTAGTTTATTTGCTAAACTTCTATAATTTCAATGTAAGTTTGTTGATTCAGACCATGTCTTGGACTCTTCTTTTTAGTAAATGTGTATGGAAGCTATTTTATGTTATTTGATAAACTTCTTAATCTTTTCATCTATACTTTCTATTATTTTCGGACATGTAAATTGTTGAATGGGCCCTTAAATCCCATCTGAAAGAATGATTCACCGTGCCCATATTGAACTCTTAGTGCATCACCTTAGGTTATATCTTTATTTTATATATTTTATTCCTTTTCCCATTCTAAACCTTGAAATATAGAAGGAGATGGCTTCTATGAAAACCCAAATGTCACTTAGTTTAGTGTAATTGGTCGCCCCATTAACTGAGTTTCCCATAAGGTTGGTTCTTGGAATTTCTCAGCATCAACAATTTCTTTTTCTGGCATATGCCCAGTGGGACTGGTTTAAATGTATCTAAATTTAAAGTGGGTGTATGAGCCATAAGCTTGTTGCTAGATCCCAAAGAGAAAATAACCTTGGCCTGCTAGTGCCACCCCTAGTAACAGTACGAACAAGAACCCATCCAGTGAACATGTTGATCCCTTCACCATCCATTTTGTCAATTGCTAACATAAATTATGTGGCATGGGATGCTAGAAGTCCTATCATAGCACTAGTAGCACCTGTCGTTTGGGCTCCTATACTTGCCTCTGCTTTAAAAGTTATAACAAAATTCACCGAGGAAGGTTTGAAAACCCCATCCAAACACTTGCAAGATGTGGACATGTGTTTAGTGCATGGGGTTACCAACCAAAATGTTGTGCTAAGGTTGCTCATAGCCTCTTTCAAAGGTAAAGTGCTAGATTAGTATTGTACTTTGGAAGCCAATACTAAATTAGTACCTGGGATCAGCTCGGAGACCCTTTTTACAAGAAATTTTCAAATAATAGAGATCAGTCTTTTCTATATCATCAGTTGGAAACCATAAAGTAGGCCCCTCGAGAGGCCATGATTGACTTTAATGCCCAGTTTCACATGACTTGGGAAAGGATTCATCCTATAATCTACCCGCTTGCAGATTTGGCATTTATGTTTTATCTAAAAAGTCTCCTCAATGTTGACATTTAGTGATAGATCTAGTCCCCGTGTACACATCTTTCTAGGTTCATTTATCTTTCCATATTTGTATATCCCACCTAGGAGATAACATCTACCAATGTGTCTGCTCCTCCCCAATCTATGTATGCATATTCGAGCATGCTGCAAAGTGCTACTTCTACGTCTAATTCTTCAAAAGATGAGATGAGTGATGTCAAGGAGTTGTTGTGGAGCATCTCAAATGAAATAACTACCATCAAGAGAAACTAGTCTATGCCTCAAAATGGGTATGTGCAGATCATGGTGCTTCAAAAAGTGGCAATATTATGAGGGTATGTGGCTGTCGCACTTTTTTCACCCAAAATTAATGAAATGAAAAGGTTTTAGAGGAGATTCTAGTTTTCCAAAAAATATAAATTATTATTTAATTTGAATTTAATAAACAATTATTCATTTTCTATTAGAATTTCCATGACTAAAGTCCGACGATAGGGCTGATTTGAAAAAACATCTATAACTTTCAACGGGGACACATTTTTAATCCAAACATGCTTCACATCTCTATGCTTCACATACTATAGGATTAAAAATAAAAAATAAATTTCATGAAGTTTTGACCAAGTTAAGGTGGTCGACAGATGAGTTTTTATATTTTCTAAAAGTTGTAATAAAAAAATCATACTCACTCATTTACTTGGAAAAAAAAATTACAAAAAAATATGCATCAGCATCCTAGACATGAGTCCTCTACTTATATATAAAATCTTTTACAAAAAAAAAAAAAAAAAAAATAATTATCATTTTATTATGGTTAGGGTGGTCATATAGACACCTACTTCTATTTTTTCCTCAAATTCTATAATTAACAAGATTGAAATTTCAAATTTCTCACCCCAAATAGATTTTATTTATTTTTAAATAAACCTAGTATTTTAGAAACTACATTCAATTTTATACAAATTCTATTCTTACATATTTTTAAACACAGATAACTGGTTCTACTGTTTATTTTTCCTAAATACTGTTCTTTGAATTCCTGCCACTTAAGGTCCTGCTACCATGACCCCATGTCCAAACTGCAAATGCCCATCGTAAAATTGAGTCATGCAAAATCTCCCAAATTAGTAAAATCGGTTTCAAGGAGGCTCACACACAAATCCACAGACTCAAACAAGTAATCAGATGGTGTCAGTACCTACTCGGTTGTAAAATGATCACCCAAGCTCGAGTAGAGAGCTGACAATAGGGAAAAATAATCTTGTTGATGACATCAATCCTTAGTGCTTCCCCTACAATGAAGCACATATGCCTTGAAATTGTCAGCATGGAAATCTACAACAAAGAGTGGTAGAATAGCATAGTCAAGGTGTGCCATCAGATTCAAGAGGTTATGTATATGCCTCTTTGCAAATGGAAAATGCGGTACTCACCATGCAAATGCAACAAATGTTCCTAGAGCAAGAGACAAATATAGCTCCAAATCACGTGCTCTTCTCATGAATGGAAGAAGAGGAGGTGGTGTTTACAAATGAGGCCTCCACATCCAAGGCCCCAAAAGTGCATTCCAATTATAACACTCACTCTAAGAGGAGATTCACAGGTGAACTGGTCATCCCGCAACCCAAAAGTGTCTCCGGCTAAAATCCTAGTGCCTCTCTAGTTGCACATCAATTTCAGCCATGAACAAAAATTGTTAAAACAAGGGCTAAGGAACAAAAGACTTTGAATCTATCACCATTTAATGTGGCGGGACATTTGAAGAAATACTTTGCTAATGTGTCTCTCTAGGATATCTTAGATATTTCAGAGTATAAATCATTACTACCAAAGGTCCTACTCAAAGATGTAAGCATAGAGCCAATAGAGCAATCACTCAAAGGAAAGGTTATTGATTCATCACCTCCAGTGAAATTCCTCATAAATAGCATAGAGGAAGCTTCTACCGAAGTTAGAGGTAAGCCAAAACTGAAACCATTTTTCCTAACTCTTCTTATGGGTAATAAATTGTTGCATAATTCCATGATTGACTCTGGTGCTAGTACCACAGTCATGCCAAAGTAGATAGCTAAAGCTTTAGGACTTAGCTATGAACCTTTAAAAAGATGGGTTATGCAGCTTGATGGGAACAAGGTTGAAATTGTAAGTTTCATTAAGGACCTCCCCTTGACTCTATTCCCCTACCCTAGTATCATAGTTCCCTAGGATACCATGATCATAAACGTTCCCCCAAGTTCGGTCTTTGTTTATCCTAGGAGTTTACCTACAAGATAGGTGGATATATTTCTTTAGATTAGTCACACTTAATCCTTAGGACCAAACAAAAAGCTAAAATGAAGATAGTGGTTGAACCTCTACATTCAAAACATGTGGTGGATGAAGCCATGATCAAATTTAAGGTCGTTGATACCTCTATCACTAAAGAGGAAATGTATTGCACTAAGCTACTAGAAGATGAGAAGGTAACTGGAGAATAGATTGATTAGGAAGAGGTCCTCTTGAGTGAATATATAGACACTAATCCTTTCAACAATTATCATGTTATCAGATTGGGAACCTATGTCATCTATGATGAAGATCAAGTAATTCTGAAGGTCATGAAGGAATCCAAGAAAGATCAAGCCTTAGAGATATGTATGATGCATTTCGATGGGGCAAGATGTAAAGTTGGTGTAGGATCTAAGATATGTCTGATGTAGCCATCCAATGAAAAGACCCTTAGGTCTTTCTAATTTTATTTTTCCTATTCAAACAATGATGTTGAATATGAAAGCTTCGTACAAGGTATCGGTCTTGCATAATAGAGGGGTGTTAAACAAATAATGGTGTTCAGAGACTCTGAGATAGCGGTCAATCAAGTCTGAGGGTGCTCTACAACCAAGAATGTCCACATGAGATCCTATAGACATAGAGTCTGGGACTTGATTGAATGTTTTGAAGCTTTCAAAATCCAGACATTTCCTAGAGAGAAAAATGCTAATGTAGATCGCATGGTGGTAATTGGATCTCAATTTGACCCTATTCCCAACTTGATTCGTAACATACACTCTATACGAATGATCATTTGACTGAAAATACTTGATAATGATAAAAAATGGCAAGTCATTGAAAGTGATGAACACATTTCCTCATTCATCCAATAGTCAGGAGAGTTCATTGATCAACTCCAACCAAGAATTGTCAAGGCCTATGAAGGGAAAATTATTCAATTAACGTCCAACAAGCTTCAAAAAGGATTGGTCACTCTCAAAAGCTTATTTTGTTGTGATGATGCGAGGAATGACAAGAGGAAGTTTGTAGTGCAAAAAAGAAAGTATGCAGACCTTCAAGTTAAGGATGGAAGGAAGCTCAAGGTCAGAAAAGATGTCTCGCAGTATGATAAAGAGAGGCTTATTGAATTTTGTAAGAGATATGAAGGAGTAGTGGCCTGGTCATATGATGACCTCTAGAGATATGATCCCAAAATCATCCATCATACTATAGAGATGACAAAAGGAGAAAAAAATATTCATAAAAAGAAGAGGCTAGTAAATTTGAAGATTGAAGCCTTGATGGCTCAAGAGTTGACAAAGCTAATTCAGTCTCGAATCGTCTTTCCAATCAAGCACAACACATGGGTGTCCAATCTAGTTCCTTTCTAAAAAAAGAATGGAGACATCTACATGTGTGTGTATTTTTCATAACTAAACAGAGCATCCCTAAAGTACCAATACCCCTTTCCCTCCATGGAGTCCATCTTGCAAATAGTGGTTGGCTTAGAAATGTTCTCTCTATTGGATGGCTTCTTCGGTTACAACCAGATCTGGGTAAAAGAGGAAGATTGACATAAGACTATATTCACTACTAAGTGGGGAACATTTTCCTACATGAAAATTCCCTTCAGGATCTCAAATGCAAGAGTTACCTTCTAGCAAGAAATGGATATTGCTTTTAGAGAATTGATCAAGAAGATTATCTTAATCTACTTTGATGATCTGACTGTATTATCTAAGTCTAAAGATGATCATTTTGACCATCTATAAATGGTTTTTAAAAGATGCTAGGAGTTCGAGGTATCCCTGAACCCAAAAAAATATGTCTTTAGAGTCTCACAAGGAAAATTATTGGGGCACGTGGTGTCCAAAAATGGAATTGCAATTGACCCAGAGTGGGTGAAGACAATTAGGGAGCTTCCCCTACAAGTCAACAAGAAGGGAGTTCAGTCCTTTCTAGGAAAGGTAAATTTTGTGAGAAAATTCAATTTTGATTTTGTAGGACTAATTAGACCTATCACCCTAATGCTCAAGAAGGATCAATTATTCAAATGGAAAAATGAGGCCAAAGAAGCCTTTGAGAAGGCTAAGGATTCCATTTCTTCAACTCTTGTGCTGGTAAACCTAGACCTATCAAAGGACTTCATAATGTATGTATTCAGTAGAAAATATAGCATAGCTATTGTTTTGACCCAAAAGGATGATGAAGGAAAGGGATAATATTTGATAGCATTCCATTCATAGACCTCAAAGGATTATGAAATGAAGCATAGATTTGTTGAAAGGAAAGAATTCACCATGGTTAAGGGGCTCAAAAAGTTTTGACACCTCATATCTTGCAACAAGGTGGTCGCATATTTCATGCATTCTAGTGTGTGTGAATAAATTATGGAAGGAGAAATCATAGAGAAAAGGTCCAACTAGATTACTAAAATCCTAGAATATGGCATTAAGGTTAGGCCCACAAAGACCATTTGAGGGAGAGGACTGTGTGAGTATTTGGTGCATGATCAATAAATTTTAGCTAAAAAGGAACAACTCGAGCTGATCCTGATGAATGAACCTGAGTCTAAAGGCTATTGGTTGGTGGATCAGATGAGATTCATGTAGACAAAGAAATATCCAATGGGCCTCCCTTCTCAGAAGAGAAGATTCTACAGGTTGCAGAATAGTAGATATGCACTCATTGAAGGAGTCATTTTCAAGAGGAATTTCAATGGCTTACTCCTACAGTGCATCACCACAGAGCAAGAAAAGAAAATTCTAGATATATTTCACAACAGTCCTGTTGGCAGACACTTCTCTATGAAGACCACCACCATCAAAATTATGTGTGTCAGATATTTCTAGCCTACACTATTTAATGACTCACACTCTTTGTTTAAGTCCTAAAAGGAATACCAATTCTTCATAAGGAGAAGGAAGAACTCAACAATGCCCCTAAATCCAATGGTTATCAAAGAACCCTTTGCACAATGGAGCCTTGATTTTATCAGGATGATGAATCCTACCTCCAATGTTGGACACAAATGGATTCTCATAGCTATAGACTACTTTACCAAATGGACCGAGGCCATGCCCCTAAAGAATGTGATGGAGGTGAAGATTGTCAACTTTCTCAAAGAACTAGTGATGAGATTCGATCTGCCAAAGACCATAATCTCTGAAAATTCTAAGGCTTTCCTGGGCTCAAATGTATTTCAATTTGCACTCAATCATGGAATATTCTTAAAAACATCTTCAAACTACTACCCACACTAAAATGGCCTAGCGAAGTCAACAAAATAAAAAATTATTTTGACTCATTAAGAGAATTGGGTTAGAGCATCAAAAGGAGTGGCATAAGAACCTCTGGCCAGCACTCTGGGCAGATTAGATAACTCCTAAACAAGTCCTTAAGACTGTACCATATGAGCTGGTATACGGGAAATAAGCACTATTGCTCATCTCCATGGAAATTTTTGAACTATAGTTCCTCAAGTCTCTAGAGGTGGAACAAAATAGAGCCATGGAGGTTCAGTTGGCCAAGTTGTTGGAGGTACAGGAAAAAGAGAAAATTCCCTGATAGCCATAAATAACTGCCAACAGGTGGTTAAAAGGTGGTTTGACAAGAAGACCTCCGACCAAGGTCTTAAATGCGGAGACCTAGTGCTAAAATTCAATGAAAGGGCTGCAAAGCTTGACCTACATGGAAAGTTTGATAGCCTATGGGATGACCCTTTTCACATTATCCAATGCAAGTAGCATAACACATTTGAACTAGGAAAAATGGAAAAAGATGCATTGGGGATTCTAGTTAATGGAATCCACCTCAAATTGTTCAATTGAGCTTCATTAATCATTTTTCCAGTGTATATATGTAATTATGTAAATTTCCTTTGTGTTTTTATTTTTTGTTTGGCCAATCTTTCAAAAAATGGAACCCATAATGGAGCAAGATGAAAGCCATAATACGAGAAGTAGAGAAAGGAACTCAAAGAAGCAGAAAAAGAAACCCATAATGGAGAAATAAAAAGAGACACAAAATTGATTAAAAGGTTGTATATTCATTATACAACTTTATATACTTTGGTATTACAATTTCAAAATGGCTCTCAGGCCATACTTTTCAAAGTATATATATACATTACGCAGTAC
>VDFB02034029.1:0-23203 GCA_007258455.2 Sequoia sempervirens | reverse complement strand
AATAAACTTCCTCATATCCATAAAGAAAATTTGATAAGAGGAAGGGACACATGCACATAATATTTATCATGAAAGTTACCATACAATTTACAAGAACATGATACTAAGGAACAAAGGTTTCTTATAAGTACACAACAAACATAGATGAAGATTTAACCCTAGTACAAAAAGAAAGAAGTAATGAAAGAATATGAGAAAATGACTTGATTTAATCTTTGTACATATTTTTTCTATTATCTCAAATCTTATAGACAATATAAAATCCTCCATATGAAAATATGGTTATATTTACTCATTTAGATAATATTTAATAATTATTTTATTACTCTTATTTTTATAAACTTCTTGGATATTATAGTAAAATAAATCAACTCTTACATTTTTAAAATTTAAAAGTTGCCTATACAAATTCCACAACTAGATATAATGGACTAGCTTTGTATAATGATGCACAATGACCATCCTTGATGTTCCAAATCATTGATGAAAGATGGAATTATGCACATAATTGGTTGTAGATCCAAGTCTCCCAAAAGAGGAAGGAAATGAAGGCTTTATATTTTTATTAATAGACTATATTAAGTGTTAGCATGGTTAATTATGAATTTTAATAGTTTAAATGTAAAAGGTAAAGAATCTCAAGTAGCAAGAGAGCTATTGATTGTATGTTTAGAAGATCTTATGAGTCTATTGATTATATTATTTTACAAGAAATAAAATTGGTAACATGTAACCATAATTGAGCACTTTAATTTATTTAGTAGGATGCTTTTATTTGGAAGCTAGTCATTATCTATAAAATGTCAACATATAAACTACCAAGCTCATAAATAAAAGGGCATAAGATGACCTTAGTCTACAAAATTGTCACTTCAAAAATAAATATCCAACAAGCAACAAGATAATCACCAAGTATAGGTCAAAATACTCCAATGATATTTAATATAGAAAAAATAAATAGTTAATGATGAAATCATATAAAAAAAATTGAACCTTCAAAGAACAATAAAAATATTTAGTATCTCAAAAATGAGAGATGATCAAATGATGTAGCATGATCATTCCAATCATTTACAAAGTCAACCTTACCAAACTCAATATGTTGTTGACATAACATAAAGAAATTGAATTTATGAAAAATTAAAATTAAAAATAGTGCACATACATAGAAAAGAGACCTCACTAAATATACTCCACATAAGAAATGGGAAAACTTAATTATATTAGCAATACATGATGACACCAATTGAATAAAAAATATATCACCTCTAGGAGTTTTGAAACATATCTTAGAATGATGTGATATTTTATTTAAAGAAAAATGTAGAAGAATTGACACTCGTTAAGGCATATGATACATGAAAATAGTAACCATGTTTTTTTCATTATCCATGGAACACCTCTCTTTCTCTCTCTAAGGATGTCATATAGGCTAATTCTTCAAAAAATATAATTAGTGAAAATCTTTATTAGATGGCTTCCAACATTGGTATTAAATTGCATAAGATTTTCATACAATATTTCATACAAAAATATACGGTATCTCAAATTGTTTCATAATAAGTGTAATTATTTCATCATTTTTTAATGGCATAGGCATTGGTCTAGAAATCTAATTTGATATCCACCAAATGGCTCATGTTAGCTCTTACATAATAGAGATCATTTGTGTTAGCTTTTTGATGTTCTAGAAGAAAGCTAGGTCAAAAACATGACATATAAAGATTCCAAACAATATATGATGCTCACTATTGCACAAAGCTTAGGAATACATGTTTCATGTCTCATTGAATGTGCATATGGAACAAACATTTGTGAACAAGTATCATATTACATATATATGTTCAAAATATATATCTTAATATTAGTAATATCAATTTATCCCATTTAGTTTTCAATTCAGATCTAGTTTTCTTATATGTGGTAGTTAAATTGTTCTTCATTGCCTATAAATAAGAATGTAAATCTTCCTTTATAGATACAATAATATATCATAATAAAGAAAATTTGATATGTATTTTTTAAAATCTTGGTCTAACAATGATACTAAAACTATGATGAAGAATCATGGAAGGAGATTTAAAAGGTTGAATGTTCTCAATTATAACATTTTTAGAGAATCCATACATGATAATATTTATTCTATTCTATAATATCCTTATGAAATTTAAGTTTTTTCCATCACTCAAAATTCTACTCCACCAAAGAATAGAATAAAATGGGTGAATCACATGTATCAATGGAATGTAGAGGTGCTCAAATTCATTAGCCATAATAAAAATAAACAAAGATGTAGAATGATAGACATGATATGAAATTTGATTGATAAGTATATGATAGATTATGCGATTGACTCTAGTGTTTACCCAACATTTATAAATTAATTTAAGTTATTTATAAAATTAAGGGCATAAGTTTGACATTATTTGTCTTTATGCATTAGATGATTCCCAATGAAGATGTCCCTTATAAGGTTCAATGCAATGATGGAAAAGAAAGATGAAAAGTATTGAGGACCTATATTTTATTTTAATGGCATAATAAGATAACCCTCTACTAGCAAATGAAAAATTGTATGTGCTTCATTGTGTAATTATTGAAATTGACACCCTATGATTTGATATCTAAATTAGGATATATAGATTGATCTAAGTGGAGCTATATCAAATAATTGTAGATCTATTATAAGTGACATAAAGCCTCAATGTCTCATTTGTATTAAAATATGGGGATGATGTGGCTATTTTAAGGCCCAAAATTTCATGTGTTAATAGCATAAACATATAACACAATTAATTTTTTTGAGAGTTTGTACCAAATACCTTTTTCCAAACACAACTTTTGTTTAAAATACCTCAAGACCTATGAATGAAATTAAAAATTTCCTAGTAAAGACCATCAAAGAAGGTCTTAATGCCACATGTGGCTTCCTTTTCCTATTATATAAAATTCAACTAAAATAGCTTTTAAGAAATAGTTCCACAAAATTAGAGGGGTCCAACCATGTTTTCAATTAATTTAAAACTATTATTTTAGGATTTTTAAATTTTTAAATTTATATAAATTTCTTACATTATTTTGAATTAAAATGATAATAGTGCTCCATAAATTACACAAAATTGAATGTTATTAAAATTTTGGTTAAAAAGTAAGAAGGTTAACCTTTAAAGCCATTGAGGAAGGTATTGCTACTACAAGTGGTTTATCCATGAAGGGCTTGAAGTCTCATAAAGAAAGTAAATAAAAGAGGAAGGAACATATAGATGATTTCCTCATAAGTATATAAATGTTTCTACTTGATTATTTATTTCATCCTAGAAGGAAACTATAAATGTTGTTTATCCTATCACTTTTATCTTATAAATAATCTTAGATGCATGTGACTTGTTAGCTTCCCTTTTCATTTACTCATGTAATTTAAGATATCTATTATTAGAGTTGCACATGGGAAAAAAATGAGCTCCCCTCCACCAAGGGCTTATTTTTTTCTTATACCAATTTGATAATTTTATTATTTCAATTCTTAATCGTAATCAAAATGCGGTGAAGGGGAAATAAAACCCATCCAATAAGTGTTCCCCAATCCCTTCAAAAGGAAAACTTGTGTATTATCCAAAGGCTATCATTATTAGGATTCTAGCTTCTAGTTCTACTATTTCTAGAATAGTACTAGAGCCTAGATTGATGGCTCCCTTTTGTCTCCTATGTTTGCTTTAATATGATTAATTCTATTGATAACCACCTAAACATGTGGTGGATCTCAGTGTCAAGAACAAATATAAAAAACCAAAGGATGAGGATCCCTCTAAGATTGGTTGTTCCACCTCTTCAAATGAGATTAGTAACAAGGTTTATGAGTGTGTTAAATAGGGGAAGAGGTTGGGTATATAATGTACTTTAGACATGGTTGTTGAATGTAAAATTATTTAAAACATGAGAGGGTTGCACATTTTTTAAAGAATTGGAAGACAACTATAATCTATAACATAGCATCCTTAAATGGTTCAAATTTTAAATGAAACAATGAAAGAAAGAATAAGAAAAATGGATTTTAATGTTGTTTTTTAAATTTAAGTTAGAGTACAAGTAGAATCTAATGAGATACCTTAAAAAGATTCAAGTAATTTATATTTTCCTTAACATTATGATTATTGCTTGATTAAATAGATTATTGATTGTATCTTCCTCATAATTATGTTTCACATATTGAATATTTTAGGGAGGATTGTGTGGATGATTTGGAAGTTGAAGCAAATATCGGTTGAGATCGATAATGAAATATAGGTTGGATATTTTGATATAATTACCTTATCTTGAGAAGAGGGAAGTTTAAAAGGCAGCTGTAATCCCAAATTTTGGAAAATGGGTATTGTTTAAAAGGTTTTAGAAACTTGCAATTGGCAGTTGTAAAGCCAAATTTTACAAAATGGGTTTTGTTTAAAAGGTTTTAGAAACTTTCAAGAAAATGCAATTGGTAGCTGTAAATCCAATTTTGTTTCAAAATGGGTTTATTTAAAAAGCTTTAGAAACTTTCAAAAAAATGCAATTGACAGCTATAAATCTAAATTTTCAAAATTAGGTATTATTTAAAAGGTTTAAGAAACTTTCAAGCAAATGCAATTCGTAGCTGTAAAGCCAACTTCCACATCCTTCACCTGAGTTGTGAGCCAAAATGGGAGCTTTGAAAAGGATATATTCATTTTAAACAATAAATTTTGGTCTTTGCCTATTGTTTGCAATTTTCGTTTCATGGAATTTGCCTAAATTTGGTCTCATGGAATCCATTCAATCTATCATTCCATGTTCAAACATATGCAATTTTAAATCAATAGATTGTGGAAAAAAAAAAAAACCAACCTAGTTCAAGCTTTGGAGGTCGAAGAGGTGCACGTTGAAATGGTGGTCCACGCACTTGGTTCACCGCGTTTTCTTCTTTGTTCACATTCGTTCGCCGTGCTCAGACCTGGAATGTTCGTCATTTGTTTAACAACGATGGTTTGGCTTTTTTTAAAAGCCCTAATTCAAAGGGTTCGATCGAACAAGGATTTGACCGAACCCCTTAAAATAATGTTTTTTTGTTAACTTTTGGTAGGTTTGAATGAACCATGGGTTCGTACAAACCAGTGGGTTCGAACGAACCCCTTTAGGGGTTCACTATAACATGGAAGTTCGACTGAATCCCCCTCCCTATTGAAATCTCAAAAAACAATGAATTTCCTTCCTTAATTCAATTATAAACCACTATTGTGGTTTCACCCAACTATTGCTAATATGATAATGCACTTGTTTTTGTATTTTCCAAATGCAATAGATGAATTAAGATGCAACAAATACATATAAAGAGTAACCTACAACCAACTAGGCATTTTTCCAAACACTTGGCATACAAACTAACTTGATGAGGTACAAGTATATATGATAGACATTATGACAAACAAATTGCAAACAACTCCTTATCTCTCCAATCTTATATTGTGCTATGAAGAGTTACAATCTGATTACAAGTTCC
Source organism: Sequoia sempervirens (assembly GCA_007258455.2). Lineage (NCBI taxonomy): Eukaryota > Viridiplantae > Streptophyta > Pinopsida > Cupressales > Cupressaceae > Sequoia > Sequoia sempervirens. The sequence continues at coordinate 17,694 of VDFB02034029.1, read as the reverse complement.
AACACAAACATATCTTCTATGAATGAAAGTTAAAATGCAGATTGGTTGCAACAACATTACATTGTATCATTAACTCGTAATTTATTCTTTCTTCTCTATCGTGACATAACTAGAATTACAATGCATATAGCTATTATAAACAGTGATTACAAGGAATACCAAGTTTTGAAATGCAACCTCCTAACCAACTATTCACTACAACATTAACTCCTAACTGCATATGATGATGTTACAATTAATGAAAGAGAACTTGGAAATTTTCCAATTCTGGAATTATATCTACAGTCACTCACAAATTCGATTCTCTTGGAAGAGGATGATTTTTGTCTCCAAATGGTAGCGATTCTCTTCTTTGGTGCTAGGCTACCTTCTTTGATTTTTATGAGAATTTTTCTAACCTTCTTTTCTGAAATCACACCCCTATAATGAAGCGCCTAGCTTGCAATGTATGTTCGATTTCTATTCACTAGTAAAGTGTAGATTTGTGCCTTCCAATCTGGTTGTCTTCCTCCAACAACATCGCCTCTAACAAAACTAGAAATGCTTCTACAAAATTTTGCAATTTCTTCCTAAATTGAATTCCACAAGGTGAGATTATCTTTCAAAATTTGAAGATACTTCCTCTAACATTGATTCTCCTCCAATGCTGCAAATATCTCAAAATCTGAGAATGATGTGCTCCAATTGATTTAACCAAAATTGGCCAAAGGCCACTAATTTTTCCAATGAAGTCCCAATTGAGAAGTCTGAAGTAACTCCTCCACAATTCCAACTAGGGTTGGTGTTTCACAACCAAAATTGGCACTTAACCATCTAGGTTTGGTCTTTCACAAACGAAGATTGGAATTCAACAAGCTAAACATTCAGCTTCAGCAGTGTAGTAGAAAAAGTGTATTCAACTCTTGATGTCCAAATGCATAGCCAAGGCCTCTTTTTATACTTTTTCGACCTCATCACCAAGAGGCTTCTAGAAGATTCTTGTTTATTCCTTAAGTGACTTTATTATTTTATTATTTTATTATTAAGTCACTTAAGTCACTTTTTATTATTAAATTAATTAAATAATGAGTCATCCCTTTTGATATTTTTTATTTTTGAATAACTTAATAAATAATTAATTTAATAACACCTCTTGATTTAATTAAATCATCAATTAAGCTATCCTCATAAAATAACAATAATTCAGACAACTTAATTAAATAATTTAATTAAACCACAATACCTCCAATTCGGGGACATGATAGTCCTCCCTTCCCAAAGATTACTTGCCCTCAAGAAATCCACTTTTCTAATCTAATTCGACTGCCAAAACATCTGATGCTTGAATGGAGAATCAACTACACCTATCCACTAGCCACCTAGATCCCAAACTTGTATATCTGACTCACCATGTTGACTCCAAAAACTGTGTTGGTACTTCTCAAATGTCATAGCTGGAAGTCCCTCCACCTCAATACCAATGGACTCCCGCTGTGCAATGCCATCAAAACCTCCCTCTGAAAACAACTGCAATCTATCATGAATGCAATCTACTCCTTGGAAAGAGGTTGAATCAATACTGACATCCAATGTGCAAGTCCTAGAAGAAATCAACTCCTTAACAAGGTTAACAAGGTGGTCATGATCTGAAAGAAGGTTCATATAATTTGACTTCATTGTCTCCATGCCTTCTTTGATATCCTACAAATCATCAAGAGAAGACTCTACTCCAATCCCCTTTTTGTCTCCTCTCTAATTGAACTGCCCAAATATGATCCTCAATTCCTTTGTGCATATTATCATTCAATGAGATAGGGTTGCAATAATCTCATCCTCCTTCACCTTCAACTGAGTCTCCAAGCTATAAACAACTTCAACCTCATGTGAAGAAGTCTCAACCTGCTCCTATTTCCTCTTGCTTGGAACCAAGCACATCTCATCACCCTCATTAGAACAACATGTATTTTTAGATTCAAGGAGTCTTATAATGTCGGCAATCCTTTTTTCCCTTGCTATGTTAATGATATTGATTTCTACTTTGACTTCTTGAAGATGTTTTCTTGCATTCGCAGCCACCAACTTAGCCTCTTTGGCTTTCCTCATCCATTCTTCGTTCATCTTTTCGGATCTCCTTACATCTTCTATGCCAAAATAAACAAAATCAGACCTTTTATGATTGATATTTTCATGTTTAACCATTGGTGTAGGGATTCCATCAATGGTTGATATCGTGTCATTGGCTTGATCGTGAACCTAAGCTCCTATCTCTTGAGAATGATGAGATATCATGTTGTTGTCCTCAAACCAATTTGTAATCATACAATGGCATCATATATACAAAAAATTAGCAATACAAAATAGCTTATTAGAGTTCAAACTATAAATTTCTACCCACTGTAAGTTTCCCACTTTGCCCATCCTAGTGGGGGATTAATATAAGATAGGTCTTCATTAGATCTAACAACTTCAATTGTCGAGCCTTCACTCTCATTGACATAAAATATGGGTCATCTTTCCTTGTTAGTCTCTCTCTTTTCTTTGTCAGCCTTGCCGTTGAATTCTTTCTGGAATACTTTGAGTGCCCCCATGAATGTGGTTGTACTAGGTTGTCCAAACCACCAAGTATGACTATATCTGACCTCATGCTTGTTAACAGTTACCATGCCATCTTTCAAGAGCTTCAAGATCTTGCATTTGGATATCTCCAATGTAATAGTGACCTATGAAGTAATAGTATGAAATATGAGTCTTCTTGAAGACTCTCTAAGTGCCCTTTTGTTCCCATTAAATTTATCCTTATTTCTTGCCCTCTAAATCATCCATACAAATTTAGTTGAAATACAATTCCAAAATATATTCAAATATTTATCTAACTTAATATCAATTCAAATATACTTTTCCAATTAAGATCACCACATTCATTCCATATTTTTTATTCTCACAAAATAGTTTCTAGATTTCTTTTGCATAAAACAATAAAAAAATATATGTTTAATTGACTCAAGAACTCTACAAATGCTACAAATTTCAATCTCAAAAGAATATTTTTTAAATAGTAATCTATTTAAAAGGAGAAACCATCTATTTAAAGCAATCCTTTTTAGGCTCTAAATCACAAGACCAATTCATTTTGAAAATCTTTTGCCAGTTTTTCTCAGAGAAGTTAGTGTTCTAGCAATTGTTAGCATGTTCAGTTATAACAACACTGTTGGATAAAGATTTGTATATCATTTTGGGCTTAATTTCAGCAAGGGGGTTCCTATCTTGCCATTTGGACTCCTTGTGTTGATCCCTCTCGTAATTAAAAACAATAAGATTGCAACTCCTTGGAAGCTTCCTTTATTATTGTGTAGGTCCTCCAATTAGAAGAGGGTAATTCAAATTCACTTTTTAATGCTTCTCAATCCTTTAATAGTCCATTTTCCAATATATTTCTAAAAGTTGTAATACCTTTTTTAGCGCAGATTTTGGCTAAACATCCCTACAACAAGGCTAGGGGTTTCCCCTTGTGTTCAAGATTCCACCAAATTGACCTTTGAGTGAACATCAAGCTATTGCTATTATTAGAGAAATAACAATTAATAATTTCCTATTTTTGATGATCTCCTAGGCTTTCCAGATACTCTTGAAGACATTGAAACCTATAGGGGATATTGGGTGCTTACTAATAAGGAGATCACAGAACAATAGAAGCTTCCAAGATTTAGCTTTTTGGGGACAACCATCTAAATATTATTCCTCACAAGTACCTTCCATAGCTCCTCCCCTTAAAATGCTTTTATTATCCATTTTGATGCAAGGGTAATGCCTTGAAGCTTTAAGACCTTAAGCCCAAGTCCCCTATTGACCTTATCCATACAACGCCATTCCCACTTGATCAAGTGCTTCTTCCTTTTCTTTTTGCCTTCTGACCATAGGAAATTCCTAATTTTCTTTTGAATATCACTAACTTGGTAGTTGCTAAAAAGCCAAACACATGCAAAGTACAGACTGTACGAGGGTAAGACCTTTTGACAGACTTGAATCTTGCTAGCAAGGGATATGAAGTGTCTATTCTAGTTTTTAATTTTCTTTTACATTTTGGCTTTGATCCACATCCACATTTCCTTTAGATTGGGGTTAACAGCAAAAGGGATCCCCTAATATTTGACTTTTTTATGAGACCCCCCATTGAAGTCATATTTTTTACCCATTCAGGAGGGTTGTTTGACCAACCAAGCATATTGGATATTTTGGCTATGGATGCTTTATAGTAGATATCAAGCTTTAACATTAAGTTGTCAAGATTGGGTTCCTTCAACTCCACAAAAATTGTAGTATCATTTGCAAACTGTATATTTAGCAGATTACTTTTATCTAGTAGAGTCAATCCTTTAATGTTTGGGGTGCCAAATGTATCCCTTGGGAGGTAGTGTATGGCATCAAAGGAAATAACAAATAGGGTAGGGGCTAGTGGACAACCCTACCTTATTGAACTTTCCAAAATGAACTCATTTGTGAATGACCCATTTACATCCACTTGTTCAATAACATCCTTCATCAAGGTGTTGACCATGTTGCAAAATAAGCTAAGGAAGCCAAATGCTTCAAGGGTCATTTTTAGAAAAGACCATTCTATTCTGTCATATGCTTTTTCAAAGTCCAAAAGGAGTATTTTTGCACATTGGTTGGAGTGTCTTGCCCATGCCATGGCCTCCCAACTAGTAATTAGATTTTCCAATATGTATATGCCCTTGATGAATCTTGTTTGGGTACTATTAATAAATGTAGGCAATATATTCACCAATATTAATGCTAAGATTTTGGCCAATATTTTATATGAAACATCCAGTAGAGTAATTGGGCTCCAATTCTTGATTAATTTTATGTCCCCATCTTTTGGTATTAGCTTAATTATACCCTTTTTATATTCTTTCCAAGTGAACTTTTCAAGGGATTCCTTGTACACCTGATGCAAGTTATCACACACCTAGTCAATGAGATTTGAGATTTTTTTAAAACTCAATTGGCAATCCATCATCAATCCTAGAGCTTTATCATTATTCAATGCCATAATAATACTCTTTATTTCCTTTTTGGATATTTCTTCACCAAGCCTTACTTCATCTTTTTCCAAGATTTTTTGGGGGATGATTTGTCTAATGTATTCCCCAAAGCCTTCTTGTTATTCTTGTATTCACCTTATGAGGTAAATAGGTCTTTATAGAAGTGGTAGAATTGCTTTTGGATATCCATTTGATGGGTAAGGGTAGTCCCTTCATTCCATAGTTGATCTATTTGTTCTTAGATACCTTTTTCCTTTATGTACCTCAAGAAGAATTTGGTTCCTTTGTCTCTGTTACTCAACCAATTTAATTTATCCCTTATCTTTAGGCCTTGTATTTTATTTACTTGAAGCTTCACTAAGGAATTTTTGGCTAGTGAGAGCTCATTGCATAAAACCTCATTCCCTGGCTCACCTTGTAGTCTAGCCTCAAATTTTAATAAATTTTCTTGGAGGATATTCTCCTCTCTTCTCCTATCCAAGGCCCTTTTCTTGTAGAGAGTTTGAAATAACACTTTCCATCCTTTTACATTCTATTCCCACCTTTCAATTGTGCTCATCTATTTGTGCATCCACTTGTTTAATTCTTTCAAGGACACTATGGTAGCCTTACAATCCTCATCCTGCAAGAGATTGGTGTCGAGGAACACACATTCACCTTCCTTTACCTCCTTCTTCTTCACCATTTTAAGCATCACTTTGAATCTTATGGGATTATGGTCAGATGAAGAATAAGGGTACACTTCCACTTTGCATCCTTCCCTAATTGGGTCAAAGTTGGAGTAGTCTTTGTTCACATAAAATCTATCCAATTTGCAATATATTCTCTTTCCCCATTTTTGGGCATTGCACCAAGTGTACCAAATACTAGAACAATTTTTCTTCCCCCTTCCTATGGGTTAGGCAGATTAAGCTTACCTTTCATTTTTTTCCAGAATTACTTCTTGTTTCATTTTCATTCTATGTCAATACCCCCTTTTTATCTTTTGCATGATCAATCATATTGAAGTCTCCTCCTACAATCCAAAGTATATCTTGGAGATTGTAAATCCATTTCCACAAGTTGATTTTGTCCCTATACTCATTAGGGGCATATAAAGAGTAAATACCAAATGCGTTATCATCTTTCTTGATTTCCACCCAAACATCCCTGCTATAGGGTAAGACTCCCCAATCTATTACATATTGATCCCAATTCTTGGAAATTAGGATAGCGACACCACCTCTTCCTTTCTCATTATTGGTGACATATCGTGAAGAGTTTATTCTAGGTGTGTTGCAAATTGGTCTCAAGGGCAAAGCTTGTGGCTTTAATCTCCTAAAGAAGGACCACATCTTTCTTTTTATTAGAGTTTAAAAGCTCTTGACTATATGCTTCCTATCAGGGGACTCAAGTCCCATGAAATTCCAAGATGCACAATTAAGAGCCATTGCATATAGTTTTAGATTGGGACTCATTTCCATTTATAAAGTTTTCAAAACACTTTGGGAATATCTTCTTTGTTTCTAGTCTTTTAGAAAAGGGGACTGGGACTACCACACTTATCTTCTTCCTTTTTTGCTTAGTGATATGAAAAATTCCCTTGACAATGGGGATGATTCTCGGTCTTCCTTTTTTCTTTGCTTCTTTTGTTGGAATGGATAGACCATTATTGTCCCCTTCTATCCCTTTTCGGGTCATCTCATTAACTAAGCACCCTGTATCCCCTATAGTTTTCAGCCTAGAGTTTATTTTAGAGTTGACCATATCCTTAAGTCCTGAATCACCAAGACTCTCATTTGCTTAGGAGCATTAGTATTGGCTCATTGGACTATCCTCTAGTTTAGGAGAAACATCTAGGGCATCTGAAATACCATTTTTGCTTCATTCTCAAAGGTCTGCCATACTTTTTAGACCAACATTATTTGAATTAACCTTACTATTATTTTTGTTTATGATAAGAGAGCTATTATGAGGAGTTATAAATCTAAATTTCTCTTTCACGAGCCCATTCTCCTTCTCAAGACACATCTTTCCACTATCCCCCAAGATATACTAGTAGGGGGTTTTTCCTCAATATTACCAGAATTGGGACTCGAATTACAATTTACCCTTAGGTCATATCTCTGAGGATCCCACCACTTGCATTTTCTTGGGGGTTAGTGACACTTTGTCTCTTGATTTCAAACTCATTCACTCTGCTTTTAAGTATTGATTGGGATTTTTCTAGAATGTTTGCCTAATTTACTGTTTCAAGGTTCACATTCTTTCTACCATTATTCCTATTTAATTCACTAATTCTTGATTTGGGCACATGGTCTTCAATTTCTTCTGAGTATTTTTCTTTATTATTTTTTTCACTTTTTTATTTCTTTCTATATTTTGTCTTATCTTTTCCATTACAATTTGTTGCCCATTCTTCTTTTCTTTTCCAATTTTATTGCTTTCATTATTATTCCTTATTTTGGGGCTACTACTACAGGAACCATATTCCCATTTTTTAAAGCTTCCAGCTCCTCATTTAAAACATTGAATTGATTAACCAATTTAATTTTAGCAGTGTTCAATGGAGAGCTGCAAGGAGGCCATGGTTCTTCCTCCAATTTTGTAGCCACATCTTGATTAGGGTTAGAAGGCAACCCTTTTTTTGTTCCAAATTTAGAATGGTCCAGGATTGGGGGTATTACCTCCTTACTAGCCCCTTTTCTAATAACATCAACTTTAGGGTTTTCCTCAACATTATCTATTGCCATGATACAAAAAGGTTTAGAGTCCAAGGTTACAACATTATTTCCAAGGTTACTCGAATTACCATCTAGGTTAGGTCTAGAATCATCCATAAATCTAAATGGGACTTGTCTATTTGTTTTCTTGAGGATAAGAGGGAAATTCCTTCTCAAATGACCCTCCCTCCTACAAAGGTAGCACACATTGATGCCACCCAAAATTTCAAGATTATAGATAAGGGTACCCATTTCTAGGTTGATCTCAAGTGCTTCTAGGATATCCATTCCAAGGTTAAGTGAACCAAATCCTTAACATCAAGATGTAGGAGGGAGGACTTGGATTCCTCCACCCTGATTACATTCCCAAAGGGTGATAGAAATCGGGGAACAAATTTTGAAATAGGGGGTGGAACGTTCTTAATCATCACCCACCTAGGGCAAGATAATGTAAGGACTTCCTTGTTTATGGATTCTAGAGTCCATGCTAGGGCATAAAAAACACATTTACCCACAACCCAGAATTGCTTCTTAAGAGCCGATTCCTACATTTTGTGATCCCTTAGGAAGATTATGAATAACCTACATTGGACCATTTTGTGGAACAAAAACTGGATACCTAACTTTTTACCCCAAACATTTAGAAACTAGTCATCCATATACTTCTTGGCTGGAAGTTTTGAGATATCAAATGCTACTAAAAAAATGTAATGTTTCTCAATCTATTACTCTCATTTCTGATTACTAGACACATTTCAATGTTAAGAGTGATGGATAATTTTCTGGAGAAGCAGAAGCGGACTTACCTTTTCCTCCACTTCTACCATCTTTGCTACCTCCCTAGCCGGTTGAATTCATAATGAATTTTGTTTTAGACGGGAGATCTGCTTTAGAGCCGACTACAATATCTCTAAAGGTTTTGTTTTGAGAATAGGCACCCCATCACCATTTTTCCCATTTGCATTTCCATCTAGGGTTTTTGTACCTCCCTCCATTAGTTTTAAAGACACAAAAATATAAAGAAGAGCCAAATCATACACTTCAACGCAAATCAAGCAAGGCAAGCATACAAAAATCCACACAATTGAGGGTAATAAATGATAATTAATTTCATGAGAATGAAAGGGAAATCACAAGAAGACAAAAACGTGTGTGGAGGAGGTTCATGCTTCCTCCACCACCACCACATAAAACCCTAGGTAGGTACTCAAGCCCTACACACTGCTTGTTTTCCTTCTCAAAATTTTCAACTCCATTGTGACATATATTTTGATATACACTTATTTCAAGTATTTGGATATATGTATTAACAAAAGAAAGTCACTCACTTCAATTAAATCACAACATACATGTCAGTTAGGGTTAGGGTTAGGGTACAATTAGGGTTAGTGTTAGGGTTCAATTAAGATTATAATTCAATTAGGGTTAGGGTTAGGGTAAGGGTTCAATTAGGGTTAGTATTTAATTAACTTTTAGAGTTAGGGTTAGAGTTTAATTAGGGTTAGGGCTAGAAAATGGTCTAATTAGGGCTATAGTACAATGAGGATTAAGGCTCAATTAGAGTTCAATTAGGGTTAGGGTATAATTAGGGTTAGGGTTAGATTTCAATTTTATACTATCACCATAATTACACAAATATAGTAAATGTGGAGGTAGTTTAACCCTAATCCCAAACCTTATTGAAACCTAACCTTAAGTCTAAACCTAATCTTAATCTTAAGCCTAATCCTAATTGAAACTTGACCTTAATCCTAACCTAGTTGAACCTTAATATTAGGATTAGGTTTAGGTTTAATCCTAATTGAATCCCAACCTTAATCCTAACATAATCCTAACATTAAGCCAAACCCTACCCTTGATCCTAATTCTATCTATAATCCTAATCCTAACCCTATTCTTGATTGTAACCCCAACCCTAACACTAACCCTAATCTTAACGCTAACCCCAACCCTAATGCTAATTCTACCTCTACCTTTAACCCTAACCTTAACCCTAATCCTAATTATATCTATAACCCTAACCTTAACCCTAATCCTAATTATATCTATAACCCTAACCTTGATCCTAATCCTAATCCTAATACTAATCCTAATCCTAATCCTAACCCTCACCCTAACCATGATCGTAATTCTAGATAGCTAATCCTAACCCTAACCCTAATCCTAATGCTAACCCTAACCTTAACCTTGACCCTAACCTTAGTTAGGGTTAGTGTTCACATAGAAATAAGGTTATGATTTTTTAATAAAGATTCAAAATAGGATTAGAGTTGGGGTTCAATTAGGGTTAAGATAAGGGTTAGGGTTAGGATTCAATAATGGTTCAATTAGAGTTAGGGGTGAGGTTATAGTCAATTAGAGTTAGGGTTGGGCTTATGGTTTAATTAGGCTAAGGTTTAATGTTGGTTAAGGTTAGGGCTCAATTAGAGGTACAATTCAATTAAAATTCAAGTATAGGGTTCAATTAGGTTTAGGGTTAGGGTACAATTAAGGTTAGTGTTAGGGTTTAATTAGGATTATAATTCAATTGGTTAAAGTTAGATCTCAATTAGGGTAAGAGTTAGTATTAGGGTTAGGGTTCAATTAGGGTTAGGATTTAATCAAGGTTTAGAGTTAGGCTTAGAGTTTAATTAGGGATAGAGCTCAAAAAGGGTTTAATCAAGGTTATGATACAATGAGAGTTAGGGCTTAGTTATAGGTAAATTAGTGTTAAGGTACAATTGGGGTTAAGAGTAAATTAGGATCAGGGTTAGGTTTGAATTTTATACTCTTGCCATTATTGCATGTTGCGGTAAATGTGGAGGCAGTCTAACCCTGATCCCAAACATAATTGAACCCTAACATTAAGCCTACACCTAATCCTAACCTTAAGCCTAATCCTAATTGAACCATAACCTTAATTCTAACTTAATTGGACCTTAAGGTTAGGATTAAGTTTAGGCTAGAATCCTAATTGAACTTTAACCTTAATCCTAACCTAATCCCAACCTTAATCCTAAGCCTATCCTTTATCCTAATTCTTTTTTTAATCCTAACCCTAACCTTAATCTTGATTATAACCCCAACCCTAATGCCAACCCTAGCCTTAATCTTAACGTTAACCCCAACCCTAATCTAGATTCTACATCTACCTCTAACCCTAACACTAATCGTAATCCTAATATTAACACTAACCACAACCCTAATCCCTAAACCCTAAACCTTAAACCCTAAACCCTAACCCTAACCCTAACCCTAATCTTAACCCTGACCATGATCCTAATTCTATATCTAATCCTAATCATAACCCTAACCCTAACCTTAATCCTAAATCTAACCCCAACCTTAATCCTAATCCTAATTCTATCTCTAACCCTAACCCTAACTCTAATCATAACCAAACCCTAAACTTTTAATCCTAACTCTAGTCCTAACCTTAACCCTAACCCTAATCATAACCCTACCTCTAATCCTAACCTTATCTCTAACTGTAATCATAACCTTAATCCTAATCTTAACACTAACTCTAACCCTAATTATATCTCTAACATAAACCTTAACCCTAACCCTAACATTAACCCTAAACCTATTTTGAACCCTAACTCCAATTTTAACAATAACCCTAACCCTATCCTTAACTCTAATTCTAACCCCAACCCTAACTCTTCTCCTAACCAAACCCTAGCATTAACCCTAACCTTGATCCTAATATTAACCCTAACCCTACTCCTAACCCTACCCCTAACCCTATTTATATCTCTAACCCTGACCCTAACCCTAATTATATCTCTAACCTTAACCCTAATCCTAACCCTAATTGTAACCTTAACCCTAAACCTATCCCTAACCCTAACTCTAATTTTAACCATAACCCTAACCTTATCCCTAACCCTAATTGTATCTCTAACCCTAACCCTAATTCATTTAATGTCTTACATGTTGCATCGTGAATGCTATTAGCATATATATTTAATAATATATATAAAATAGATCGAGAGATATCCTTCTCGAGGCGCCTATTACACTTTTATGTAAGAAATTGATTGAAAAATAGGTGCCTCAAGAAGGATATCTCTTAGTGTATTTTAACAATTACTAATTGTAATTTTAGACCTAACCCTAATTCTAAATTTATCTTTATCTCTAACCCTAACCCTAATGCTAAAACTAACACTAATTCTAATTGTAACCATAACCATAATCCTAGCTATTATTCTATCTCTAACCCTAACCCTAAATTTAACCCTAACTTTAACCATAAACTTAGCCTTAATCCTAATCCTAACCCTAACTCTAACCCTAATTCTATTTCCAACCCTAACACTAACCCTAATAGTAATCCTAATCCTAATCTTAACCCTATTTCTATTTCTATTTCTATTTCTATTTCTATTTCTATTTCTATTTCTAACCCAAACCCTAGCCCTAATCCTAAGCCCTAATCCTAACCCCTAACTTTAGCCCTAACCTTATTCCCAACCTTGACTGTAATTCTAACCCTAACACTAACAATATCCCTATTTCTATCTCTATCCATAATCCTAAACCTAACCCTAATTCTATGTTGTATCATTGATTAATATAAGATTATTTACGTGTCTACAAGTTTTATAACCGTTGAAATAGTTTTCAAAGTTTGAAATTAATAAATATTTCTATAGCTTAAAAAACTTGGAATAATTTCAATGCATATTTAAATATATTTAAAATAGAAAAAAATAACTAAATTGAAATTGGATTTCACTGTTTCTTAATTTCATAATAAAATCAATGTTAAGAGGGACTCAAGGCAAGGAAACAGAATATTATTGGTGAGGTACCCAGAATACAATCAAGGAAATGGTAAGAACATATAAGGAATCATGATAAGCTAAAATACAAATCCCTCTTTCCTTATTTGGATAAGCAAAGGAAAACTGTTTTACTAAATTTGTTATATTGAAATATGCTTTCTCATCTTCAAAAAAAGTTTGTTGAGAAGAATCTGCATGTTGTACTATTCATTCTTCACCTACCTCCAACACAAGAGTATAGAGAGAAAAATGTTAACATAATGTCTATGCAACATAGACATTATTTTGAAATCTATTGAACTAATGCCCCAAGAAATGTGGTCTCAACAAATAGAATGATTACAGGACATGGAACATAACCCTTTGCCTTGGCCCGCCTTCATCCTTACTGTTTTTGTGATCCATATGAGATTCAATAGAGAATTTTACATAGATATTGGATTTTTAGCATATGCTGCTAATTACTAGGGGAAGCAGATCTATATGTATAATTTATCGAAGAAATTTAATACTTTGTTGTTGAAAAATTGCACTAGGCAGATTGTGCCATGACTTTGATGCAGGAGCATCCATGGGCTCGTGCAATCTTGCATCAACAAAAAAAAGAAAAAAAAATAATTTTGTTTGGTTTTCAATAAATGGTTGCCACAAATATTTGTAATTAATGTAATAATGTAATTTTAAATTAAATTACATTAACAATTCATGTTGAATCAAAAAGCAAGTGTTGCAAAGGAAATGGAAGTGTAAAAATTCAAAATTTGGATTTTTGCAAGTTAAAGGCGATTTTTAAGATTTTATTTTTAAATAAAATCTCAACTTCCACAAATCCCTAAAAAATAGGGACTATCAAAGTGGGTTCCCATTTGATCAAATTGACAACTTTGATGAGTGAGTTCAATTTTGGAAACTGCCGATAAAGTGTGTGTGTGACAAGTTTGATTTTTGATTTATTTGAATTTCAATTTAGAAATTCTCTCCTTGGATTTTTGGGAAAGATTATTTTTGAGTTTGAAATGGAAATGAAATTGAAATTGAATTTCATTTCATTCTGGCAGATTTGGAAAGTTTGTAATAAAAGATAATTCATTTACATTTTGAAGTTAGTTTTCAAAGGCAGGAAACTCACAACTTGCCATGGATTTTTTCTAAGGAGAAATTACAGCAAAGTATGAAGGTTTCAATAATTTTATTGCAGCCATTGTTGAAGAGTGACAGAGTGTGCATGTGGGTTGGTTGTAGTGCTTGAGAAGCACATAAATTCTATGTAATGTTGCAGATTTTTGTAAGGCATTATATGATGTTGTAAAGGGCATATGTGGCTCCCACAGTCTCAATGAGACTTTATTATTTTGTAATTGCAGATTTTCCATTTTAATGAAAGTTTCATGTTACATTTTTTTTTTTTATACATGTGTTGAAATTCACAGTGAATGGATAATTTGGGTTGGTGTTGAAATTAAATCAGCAGAGAGGGTTTTGTGTCACCCCCTTCCTGCTTCACTTGAATACAATGATTGTAGGACATGGAACAACGAGCAATCCATTAATCTTTGTTGTTGTTCAAATGTGATTAACAATGCACGAGCTCAAAAGGTGATACACGAGACTCGATCTTCCACAAAGGATAACACAACATACTAGAGCTGAAATATATAGATCCATTTTCATTAAAGGCGTTTCACTCCCATTGACATACTTTGAAATAGTTCACATGCAAAATGCCACTCTTCCACTACCTTACTAATGTGACTTTTGCACGCCTCACATAAAATTCTAATGCCTTCAGGTTCGACGATCACCAAATGGATGTCAATGTAAATCCCAAGGAGTTTTTATGTTCACACATAGCTTGCTTCTATTGTAGAATGTCTTGCACACCTCACATAAAATTCTAACGCCTTCAGGTTCAAGGATCACCAGATGGATGTCAACGTAAATCCCAGGGAGTTTTTATATTCACACATAGCTTGCTCCCATTGTAGAACATCTTGCATGCCTCACATAAAATTCTAACGCCTTCAAGTTTGAAGATCACCAAATGGATGTCAACGTAAATCTTATGAAGTTTGTATGTTTGGAGTTTTTATGTTCACACATAGCTTGCTCCCATTGTAGAACGTCTTGCACGACTCACATTAAATTCTAAAGCCTTCATCACGAAATGGATGTCAACGTAAATCCCAGGGAGTTTTTATGTTCACACATAACTTGCTCCCTTTGTAGAATGCCTCTTGACATAATTATTTTTAATAAAATTACGTTGCAAGGCATAACCATATAATGCTAGCAAGGTGCTTATAGGAGGCTGACACAATCCGTCACAAAATATATAATATGAGGGGAGACTAGACCTGATGAACTCTTGCCTACAACAAATCAAACTAGACCCCTCCCTCATATATATATTAGTTATTATTTTTCCTTTATAATAATTATTATTTTACTATTTTCTATACTAGAAACAAATCATTTCATAAATTACATATATTTTTATTATTCTTCTTTTATAATAACAATTATTTTACTATTTTTTATATTACAAACAAAACATTTAATAAATTACAAATATTTTATATCATTTTTCATATAATTAAAAATTTAACTATAAAAAAATTAACTATCTTTATTAAAATTTTACCGTAATGATACCTGAACGTACGAGTCCAATTGCTGTTTAAATTTTTGGAAAACAAGAGCTATATGGAAGAGACTTGTATATTTTTCGTATCATGCATAACGCTTTACACGGGGATTCAAATATATCAGGGAGTTTCATAACGTTCACATTTTTCCGATTCCGTATTGAAATAAATCAAACAAGTTGATTCGAATTGACACCCTTTACTGTCCGCCGTAGGCTGCATTTCAACACACGAGCGAAAAGGCCTCTTCACACTCTTTGGCATTTATTCCAGATGTGGAAGGCGGCCGGACTGATGTACTCCATAAGTATAGTAAACATTTATCCATTTACTTCTGCAGAATAAATGTTGCAGAAGTACATTTAACCAAACATCACACAAATAATAGCCAAACTAGGTTTACATGTAAAAATTCCACAAGCAGTCTAGTTTAATGCTGCATCACTCTGTTACTTTACAGTGCGCTTGCATTTTAGGGTAAATTCTTGAAAATGCGGAGAGGAGATTGCGTCCCGTGCCTAGAGTTCAAGTCTGCGGACGGGGCTTGGTACGAAGTTTCGCTAAAGCTCGAAAACGATAAGCTCAAAATTCACTTTGAAGGAGATTTCGCTGGAGCTCGCGATGAAGAATTTTCTTTGGAAAATGTTAAAGATTTGCAGGAGTTCGAGGTGGAATTTCGGCTGCCTTCGAGACAGCTGATTGACGAGGAATGTGAAAAGGTGACGCCCGGAATGGTCGTGTGCGCGTCTCATACCGGCATGGATAGGAGAACTTTTGATGCCAGGGTTGAAAAGGCAATAATTCTCTATTTGTCTTTCATCCTCTTGCTTAAATGTTATGTTTGAGAATTAATTTTCAAGGCTTAGAAGACGATAATTCTTTGCTTTTCTTTGAATTTTTTTCTTAAAAGTGTTCAATTAATCTCTATTAAGCTTAGTTTGAGGACAGAGAAGACAAGAATTCGTAATTTTTAAATATTTTCCGTAGTAATCACGGGCTTAGAAGACAAAAGGTCTTTGATTTTTCTATGAAATGTTTGCATTAAAGTTTTTGAATCTTCGGTATTAAACTTTATTTTAAGGCTTGAGGGCAATAATTCTTTGCCCTTTTTTTGTTACATTTTTATTCTAAATGTAGAAAACTTTTGTTACAATAGGACATTCAATTTTGAGGCTTTTTTTTGGTATTGCAGTGTTTACCTTAGGTCAATGCAAGTTTTTTTTTTAGCTTACGTTGAAAGTTTGTGAGGTTATTTTGATGATATTTGTGATATTTTTCATTATTTTCGCCTGCACAAGTTTTCTGCATGACATCGTTTGGAGGGTTCTTTTTTGGTTGCTGCATGTTCTAATAATGTTAATCTGATTTTAAGCGGTTTTTTTGGATGTTTTCCCGCGCATAATGCGATTCTTTAGGTTGGTGGGTAAATTTGTCTGGTTGAGTTGTTCGCATTTGATAACCCTTAGTTTTTTCCTGTATGTGTTTTCCTTGTAAAATGACAATTTGAGGATTTTGAGTTTCGGTTTGGGATATTCTTCTGAAGTTCGTGTGATGTAAACCTTTTTTTATTAAGAGGGGTAAACATTTTTGAGCTGGAGCTATGAATCCGGTGAGATTACAAATGGGGGACCTCATTCCCAATATAAATTCTCAACAATTACACCTCAATGGGGTTTGAATCTTGATGGGAAGAATAACAACACAACAACTTAACCATGCACCATGCCACTATTGACAAATATAAATTCTCAACAATTATATGCTAATGGGGTTTGAACTTTGATGGCAAGAATAACAACACAACAACTTAACCATCACACCATGCCACTATTGACAAGTATAATGTCTTTAACTTAACATATAAAATTGTGAGGAATTTCTTTGAAGTTTTGCTGTATAATTTTTCTGTTAAACTTAATTTTGAGGGGTGCCTGAAATGTTTTCTCGAGATTCGTGTGAACTCTTGAGATTAACATAGTACATTTCTTTGGTGCTTTCGGGGATTTTCTTTGAATTTTTTCTCTATATATTCTGTATAACATATATTTTTGAGGTTTCTTTTGGTAGTGAAATGTTTTCCTAAGGTCAATGCAAAGCTGGTTTAACAAGTCAGTATCTGTGACAATATTATAGCAACGTATAATTTTGTGCACTATAATTTTTAGTTCCTGTATTATGATTTATTTAGAGAATATTTTACTAAATTTTTTATGTTCTCTAAGTGCTAGCTTATAATTTAAATTTATGGGTTTAATTTCTCAACACTTGAAAGGGATTTAGTTTTAGCATTGAAATTTATGGTGTTATATCTCAGCACTTGTAAGGGCTTTGGGTTTAGCATTGAAATTTACAGGGTTAATTTGTTAGTATTTCAGTTATTTTCCTAAATATTGTATGTCTTACCAAGGTTTTTTCTGGAGATTTTAGTAATAGCATATATATTGATAGGGTTAATTTATTGTTTTTCCCCATTTGTTATTTGAAGGTTGACATGAATTGTAGCACAATAACAAGGTTGCTAAAAAGAAAGCATGTATTTTAAGATAGAAAC